>JAAGNO010026644.1:0-26860 GCA_033439905.1 Ceryle rudis | reverse complement strand
GCTGGAGCAGAACCGGTGTCTGCCGACAGCACAAAGCTCGGACAAAGCCCCGCAACCTCCGTTCCCTTCTCCCCCTACTCCTTTGTTTGCTTCCTCCGCCTTCATATACCTCCTAGTCTTCCTTTTTATTCCACTTTTACACCCCTTGTCCTGGCTCCCCCTAACAAGAGCACACCGTTTCCCCCCCCCCCCCCCCCTTAAGACATAATGTTCTGCAGGCAGAAAGAGAGCAGAGAAAAACGTCAAGGTGTGTTATCTTGAGCACAAGGATTCCAAACCCTTCTTTCTTATCCCATTTGGAATTGTCTGTTAGACAGGAGGAGGATCCTATTTTTTAATCAGAGGATTTTTGTTGGTCTGCTCAGACACTCTTATCCAACACGATACACACTTGAGCAAGGAAGAAATAAATGGTGAGCTATGAGAATCAAGTTTTACTTTCCTGGACCACAGGAGCGGACGCAGCCAGCCACAGAAATGCTGCCTTCACATGCAAACACCATCCCCTAGCCCGGCTGTGCGAGGGGACATCGATCAGCCTATTGATGCAAAAGGCTGCTCCCCATTTTCCTAGCCAAAGGCTGAGTAGCTTCAACAGAGCTTTCTCAAAGTTAAAGGATGAAAATGTTGCATATCAAGTTCAAACCCTGGGGAAGCAGTGGTTTTGTTTTTCACTAGTTGATTTCAGACACGGTTCGCTTAAGTGCGGGTTTTGGGGTTATTTTGTTGTTTGGTTGGTTGGTTTTTGGTTTTGTTTTGTTTATTATTCAGAAGCAGGGCTGTGCACACAGCTCAGCTGCAAATATTCACCTTGCCAGAATCTGGCAAATCACTGCCGTGGGTGAGCCCTATGGAATAGATGCAGATGTCTCATGTTGTAACAGATCAGCACCCGAGAAAGCCACGGTGAGACTACAGCTTGATGATGCAATAGCACCAGACAGCTAGAAACTTAGCTCATTCTCATCTCCTCATTTGGGCCATCAGAAAAAAGAATAAAAAAAAAAATCACATGAGCTCCTTAACAGCCAATGTGAATTATCTTTGGGGCTGCCTCTCCCTGCACAACCCCCAGCTAGCTCAGGCAGCAGTGATACCAGTACGTGGTGAATTGGTGTTACGAGGCTAAGAACGCTTAGAAGACTCCAAGAATTTTTGTCTCTGGTTGTAGTACCAGTCTGAGGAGGAAAACAGGTTAGGTAACTGGCACAAAAGGAGTTCTTGTGTGTCGAGGCTGTGTGGTAATGCTAAGGCCTGGACAGCAAAATGGACTTAACTACCCCGTCGGACAATTCCGTTAGAGGTTGTCTGGCTTTTCACAGAGCTGTTGATAACAGGGATGTGAATATTAGCCCAGAGAGGCGGGAATAGTAAGAACAGTTCTTTGCTTTGGGGCCACTATTTGTTCCCGGAGTTAATTCTCACCTCTCCAGGAAGTATCCCAATAAATACTGCTAAGCACATGATTTGAAGTGTCACTCAGGAGCCACAGTGTTATAGAGGGGACCAAGTTCCCTTCATACACAGGAGAGAGAATGAAAGCAGCAAAGTGTGTCTGCAGACAACCATAGGCTGAGCATTTCCACATACAAAACGCAGCCCCAGTTTCACCCTTCTGCTACGTGAGCATTTGCAATTTGGCTCCAGTTAAAGATGTTCACATCCCAGTGCCCCCCCGACAGACTGCACCACTCCAGCACGCTCAGCCTGTCGGCATCTTTATCTCGTACTTTATGTGACGTGTGGTGTATTTGGCAGCTTAATGACTATTTTAATCCTCTCCATCACCGCAGAACATCATCCTGGCTGCGATGCAGACACCTGTTGTTAGATGGATGCTGCTCAGAGACGAGTTTGAAGAGATACTGCAAAGCAGAGAAGTCCCGTTCCAAGGAAATATTATAAAACAAAACAAAAAAAATCTCTGCTTTACTTGAGCTGGAGTATTTAAAGCTAATTGCTAAAAAAAAAAAATAAAATAATCTCCCAGCCTGCTGTTACAGCATGAGAAGCAGTTTACAGGCAGGTCAGCAGCATCCCCTTCAGAACAAAAGATTAAATGAATAACTATTTAAGTGTCAGCGCATCTCAAAGTCAACACCAAGGGAATCGCTGCTGGAAGTTGAGCTCCAGACAGCTGTGCACATTAAGCCCATCTCAGGCAGTTAACTTCGTTGCCAGCTGTGCCCAGATGTTCAATATGCCCTCAGTTATATGATCAAAATACATTTAATAATCACAGGCTATTAAATAACGGAACAGGGCGAGTGAAGCTGTCAGCCAGATACATAACGGGCAAGAACAACCGAAGTTTTTGCAGAAACCTTCAGCGACGGCGACAGAAAACACAAAAAAATCCAAACTGCCACCAAGGCCAGAGAGGCAAAAGGCAAAATTTAGCTACTTAGAAAGCAGCACTCCTCCCTTCTGCTCTTCTATAGTCTAGCTGAAGCTTGCAGCCCGAAGTTTTGTGGGTATCTTCATAACATTCTTCTCTGGAGCAACCAGTTGAGCTGTTTGCGTCCACACAACTAAAACGTACGACACTGGGCGGTTCAGAACAGCAATGCTCTTGAAATGCCCCAGCATCTGGCACAAAAGGACTACAATGCTGCATTCTAGTCCATGCCCTGCAATGAAAGAGGGAATTAACATGCTAGAGATGCCCTGTGGAAAACCTCCCATACGGTTTATACTGGGGGGGGGAAAAAAACCCCCAACCAACCAAACAAAAGGATTCTTCTCATCACACTAATTCCCATGTGAAGTTTGCTCAATATAATTGAGCACAACAAATCCATCCGGACCTCAGAATTTCAGCCTCAACTCCAAAATGTCTTTTGTCTGTACCGCAGATTTTGTGTGCGAGCAAATCTGAAAGAAGATATCTTGCCATCTTAACAGCCCTGCTACGCGAGGAATCCAGCTCTTCTTGTTAAGTCTTCTCGCTGAGCGAAGGACCTGGTGGAGAGGGAGAGAAGGCAAAAGGACTTCGAGGCGATGAGCCAGTTGATGTTTATTTCTTTGTTATCCTGAGAAATGAAGACATTCCAAAGCGAGATGCAAGCCCATCATTTGAAGGCTTAATTTATCTAAACCACTAGGCATAAAAGACAGCACTGCAGATTCCGAGGGAGGTAACAGATTTCAGCTCCTGTGGTTATTATCTGATGAGCCTCGTGCGCAAACTCCAATATATCTTGTGCTCGCGCACAACGGAAAGACTGATAAAAAGAGCGATACAAACAAAAGCACGTAGCCAGAAGGGGAGGGAGAGAAGCAAATCACAAGCTGCCACTCGGCCCATGAAGCCAGCTGTGGACAGCGGGGGGATACGGCAGCGCAAAATCCTACACGGCGTCCGGCCTGAGCTCTGGCAGCCCGTTCTTCTCCAGCCTTTGTTACTGGGAAATTGCTTCCCAGAAAGCGGCTGCTGCCCTGAAGAGAATATCCACGTACTGACCGCTGCAGAGCAAGAATGGCTGCCATTTGAACAAGACAGTGTTTATCAGAAGTGACGGGGCAGGAATGCTTGTTGGTTTTCCTGTTTTAAAGCCTTCGGCGAGTCTTGTTGGCTGTGATGTGAGGCTCTGTCCCAGGCCCTAGCTTCCCACAACCAGAAGATCACCCCAACTTCATCCCATGACCACCGCTGAGAATTCACCAGGCTGCTTCTGGAGTCTGGCCCTTACCCAGATAATGCCAGAGCACCCTGTACATTTGTGTCCGTGGGCTGAGCTCCAACACACCAACGCGATGCAAACAGAGCACCCCAACTTTTTTGACTGGCTACCATGAAAAAGCCTTCTCCGCTGCTTGACGTTTCCAAGGCTGAGGCTACGAGGCTCTGCTTAGAGACTCTAGAAATGAAGCAGTTATTTGAAACCCTGCAACTCAAACTACTTAGAAACACTTCATCTTCTACCAACAGTCCAAATGGAACCTGCGAGCTCCACTCAAGGGTAGTAACTGGTTCCCACAATAACGTGCTCAACAATTCCTGTTTCCCTTTGGCCAGGACAGCTGCACAGGCGAACGTGCTTCGCTCGGATCCCGGCATCGTTTCGTTCTTTCAGGTTTCTAAACGCCCATCAAACAGAACACACATCAAATGCCATTTCTTCAGCACGGGCTTTGATAAATTATGCAGAGAAAGCCTCGCGTTCAGATGCCGATACACTCACTGGGAACTCAAAGCACAGGTTTGAATCAACATTTTGCATTTAATCTTTCGAGAGGAATACTTAGCAGATTAAAGCAAATCTGCCCCTCTCTATTTCAGGCTACAATTATTATAAGACTACCAGCCTAAGAAGTCAACCAGCCTTTGGTATTAGTGAGTTAACTAATTAATGCAGATGCCTCTAGGACCATTTTTGGCAGGTTACTAGTCCCAATATGAATGGGAAGAGATTAAACACCGACAGGAAAAAAAATAACACCCTACAACTTAGACCTGGCAATGAGTCACGTCCAAAACCACCTAGAGAAGTTGGTGATTAAAAGCTTTATGCTGGAGGTTAGCATACGTCTAAGCAGAGACCAGCTTCTGTTGGGACTATTCAATCCAAATCCGCTTGAAATCTAACAGGAGAGCATCATGTTTATTGTACCAGATGGCACCCGCAAGATTTTTCTTTTCGTTGCTGTCACTTCACACTCCGCAATGACATCATCACTAGTGGGATTCATCAAGACAAAATCCAAGAGAAAAGGGACAAAGCTTTGGCAGGGAGCTGGAGCTAAAAATAACATAAGAGCCTTTAAAGAAAAGCCCAAAGATTTAAGAAAAAAAAAAAAAAAAGCAAATGATAGGCTTTTGATGTAAGCACCTTGGTACTGAAGTTAGCATCGGGCAACTCCTGGAAAACACCGAGTGGTTTAGCAAAGCTCTGTTTCATCTTTGCAACGACATCATCAGGTGATTTTTGAGGTCTCCTCACTGACTATTCTAGTGCTTTGAGGTGGCAGATTAAAGAAGCCAAGCGCAGCGGCTGCGGGAGAAAATTCAAGCCCCTTGTAAAGGGAATAATAAAAGTCTCTCTAATGCAAGAATGAACCCCACCCAGCCCTGACCAATGCCTCAGAACATATCAACTGGAAGATACAACCTACGCAGCAAATGTTTGTCGGAGGAAAAAAAGACCTAAAGGAGTGAAGGAACTTGCAAGGTTATACACTACTTTTATTTCAACCTGAAGTGGTCAGTAAGATAACTACTCTTAAATAGAAACTTTGCTAAGTATCGAGCTACTGAGGAACCACGGCCCCCCAGCCATCTCTGCCTGCGCGTGTCTCTCTCTGTCCTTGACCTGAATCAAAACACACTTTTGACTGGTGTAATTTTGTTAGAGAGAAGCTTAACTGCATGAAATTACTTAAATGCATCCCTGTCACCGAGCCAAAGCCTGGAATCCGAGCGCTGAAGCCCAGTTACCATCCATGGTGCACCTCTGCATGATACCAGGGATTGGTGGCGTTGTCGCCAGTCGAGGTGACCCGTAACACACTGGTGACTCTGCCTCGCCCCGGCACGAAGACACACGAAGCTTTACCAAGACAACCAAGAAGAGTCTTTACCAGGAAGAGTCAACGCCCACCTCCTGTGGTTGAGTTCGTTTGGGGTTATTTTTCAGGCTGCATCCAAGTTGTACTGGTGATTTTTAAGCCCCTTGATATCTGGTGATTTGAAGAACCTGAATTCCAAGGTGTCATTCCATAATGATTTTCAGTTAGTCTCAAAAGCCACCTGAGCCCAACAATTATCGATTTCATCTCCTCTGTGAGCTTCTCTGAAGCTTGCGTGCCACGCGGAATAACAACCCAAGAGCTCCCTTCATCAACCGAAGGGCTTGTCCAGCCCCAGCAACCCACCCAACTGCCCATCTGGACAGGAAATCCCACCAGTTGAAATGACCAGTGAACTTGCAGAGGAGGAACCCCCCCCCCCAAAAGGCACCCGCCAAGAAGATTAAGTGAATCTCTGTAGCCAGACACTGCTCAGAAGGCTTGAGAGCCAAGACTTCCCTCAAAGCATTGCCTTTAAAGCACGTCACCGCATGGCATAATGAGCCCTGAGCTCTAAAACAGATGGAGAAATAGATATGTACACGCCCAGGAAGCAGACCTGCCCCTAACAGAAAACAAAAGGCTTTCTGGACCATGCCTCTTCCAGCAGGTCTCTTCCTTATGAAACAACGGAGACCCACCACGTGATTCGACTTCCCAACATCGCCAATGGAAACGGAAAGCGAAATAAAATATCGAACGCCACGGAGAAGGGCAACGTTTTGACTCCACACGTGCTCAAGACTAAAGATACAAACCTAAACGAAGGTCTGCACCGCGTGAACTCGTAGAGGAACGTGACGACAACGCGCCACAACTAGAATTAAACCAGAGACAGGGAGATCTCTTCAAAAATAATGAACAAATTCTTTTCCCCTCACTGGCTACGTACAGAAGATCCCACGGTAATACTGGAAAATGAAGTGCTGGTAAGCGGCTTAGCCACGTGCGTGTCTGGTCAGGTGGACACCTGCCTACAGAAAGCCAAGCACGCTACGTTTTGCTGCTAGAAAGCAAGAGCTTAACACCATCTGGAGAAAATTAGTAACGCAACTGCTGGAATTTAAACTTTTACAAATGCACGTAAAAAGATGAGATTTTGCATTTTCAACCCCAACCCAACCAGACTGCGGGGCAAGCTTTAGGATTTAATCGACCGTATAAAAGCTGTGCTGGAAGGTGAATTTGACTCCTGTCTGCTTTTGGATGTGGATTGTCCACGTTCTTGCACATGAGGGTGAAGGGAGTAAATCAAGTGAGGCAAAAAAAAAGGGTGTTATCCACTTGCAAGATCTACACGTGGAATATGCCCCTGCTTACAGGGATTCATAAATTAAAAGAAGTGCAAATCTAACATTTGGAAGTTACTCTAGAAAAGCAAATCGGCCAAACTATTACTCCTGAAGCACACATTTCCCTCTGCACTGCCTCTCAGGAGTGAGGGGTTCGTTCTTTCTTTCTTTCCCCTGCAGCACCCAACCTGGAGGACAACCTGCCTGATTTCCCTAACAGCAGCAACGTGCTCAGTCGGAATGGAAATGACAAAATTCATATATTCCAAGTGCCTTAAGGACTGGGTTTAAGGTAAAACCCCCGGTTGGAAATGCTCTGCTTTGTCTACTAGCAGTGAGCTTGTCACAGGCAAGAGGCATGCCCACGATGGGTGCAGCCCACCCTTCTGGAGAAGAAAAAGGGGCAGTCTTGTAAGTTGAAGTACAGTTGTGAGTGAAAAGCCTCACCAGAATGCTTTCTAGGCCACTGCAAGCATTTAGAGCCTGCCAATTAAGAGCGAGCATCACCTTAAATTAACACCACGTTTCAGAGGTGGCAGCTGCATAAAAAAAATGAAATAAAAATCAATGACACTAAGTTTTCCTGCACACGAGAGCAAAGCGTCGGAAGGATTACGTCAATTTAGAAACCCAAAGGAGTTAATGAGAAGAATCTGAAATGCCAAAGAAACGGAGGCAAAGGCTTCCTGGTAAGGAGAACGAGATAGTGGGGGTAACGTATTTCCCTTCTGTTTTCAACTGAAGAACATGGTTACGGTTCAAGTCCATTTGCAGAAGCAGATGCTGCAGTCAAAATAACTTATGTTTACAAGGTTGTGTCCATACGTCTCCAAAACACATACACGGGGAGAAATAAATAAAATGAAAACAAAAACACAAGAGCAAAGGCAGAATTTTCAGAGGTTACATCTCCAGAGGAGCTTAACTGGGGCGCGGAACAGGAGCTGGGCTAATCCTTCCTCGCGCCATCAGGTGCTGGAGGAGGAGCTGAGTGTAATTATAATAAACCTCCCATCCAGCTAAAGCCACCTACAGAATAGGCTTTGAACACATTAAAAATAAAATAATCATCGAGTCCCTGGTAGGGATATTAGTGCCTAAATAAACGTTTCAAGGAGGTCATAAATATTTCTCCCGTGAAACAAGGAGAGCTGAAGACCTTCTCCGAAGAGCAGCTCTCACCTTGGCGTGGGCATTCGGCACCGCAGCAGAAATTCCAGAGCCTCTCTGCAATATCAGATGCCCACATGATTTGCTTTATTTCCTTAGAGGTATCTCTGCTTCGGAGGAGCTGTTGGCGAGGCCGAGAAGAGGCATCACGAGCAACGATTTTCAGGCGAAAGCGCGTTTCCCAACGCTTACCGGGAAGGGAGGTTTTAGGAACTAAAACCAAGCCAAAGGCCACACGTTCAAGACTGGAATTTTCCTGAGCTGTTTCTACTCAGGACTTGCACACAGAAGTGGAAATTTCCCCTAGGTGGAGTTCTTTGTTCAATGCAGCAGGCAATTAGAAATCCCCAAGGTCTGCAGAAATGGCACAGGGCTGGTATTTTTGCCGGTGAGAATTTACGCACGCGATATGAAAATAATAACACGAGACGCACAATTCTGCTGTAAAACACACCCGAGGGGGGTTGGGTTTGTTTTGTTTCTCCCCCCAAAATCCTGGGAATCTGAAGCAGCCTGGTAGCAGATATAAGGATCGGAGATAGCTTTGGAAAGAAGACCACTAAAAGCAAATGTGATTTAAAAATGAAATAGAATAAAAGCAATACCGAGTCTGCATCGCCTCGGATTTGATTATACAAAAAGGTCAAGTGATAAAAAAGAAACTTTGCATCTTTCGAGGCCTCGAGGGCACATCAGAAGTAGTTTATCACTGGAATACAGATCAAATTAGAATAGATCTCTTTTTCCAGTTGGCATCAGCGTCCTGTTTGAACTTCTCGGGGACTTCACAAGCAAAAACACAGCAGTCCCTGAATTCAGACACAACCCCAGGACACGTTCTACTATGGAAAGAACAACATGAATTGCTGGGTAGCAAAGACTTCTCTAAGCTCTTTTACTCAAATTCATTTGGAAGAGAGACTGTCAAAGGTGATCTGCCATCAACGCACTACGATGTGAAAGGGAGACCGACTCACCCACGACAAGCCCTTGGGAACACCCTATTCAAGGGTTCACGGACCAATAATTTAGGGAAAAAAAAAAGGAAAAAAAACTCTGCCATTCCCCTTCTCCTGTGCAGGAAAGGAGAACAAATTGCGGTCGATAAGAAGATTACTGGGTGTTCTAGGGACAGGGACTGGTAGCTCAGATAATCAAGAAAATGAAAATCTACCTAATGGGACTCTGCCAATCCAGCTAAACTAATAATTGCAGACACTGCGACACGTTTTCCTCAACCCCAGCACGCTTTCAAACGCCACCTCCGTTACTGAAAAGAATCAATCTCTTGCATATTTTTTTCATCAGGGTACCCGATATCATCCGGTAACAATCGCATTACAAAACCCAGGGACAGTAACCATTTCTCTGCCCGAGCTCTGCATCAAATGATTACTCTTGTAAATCAAAAAAAACCACCTCAACAAACCAAACCTGGCAGCAATAAAGATGCTCTAGCTGCAGTCCCCGATGGACAAGACAACGGGAGAGGACACAGCAAAAATTAAGAATTAAAATGTCACCGTTGACATCTGGTGTCAGCAGATTCAGGTGGCTGCCGTGCTGTGCCTTCAGGAGGCGAGTTCTGCTGCAGGAAGGGCTGAGCAGAGCGAAGAGGCACCGGGGACAGGCTGGTGCACTGACATAACCCCACACCAGCACCGATCCGGGTCAGCCCGGTGGCTGCTGCGGGTTGGGAGCGAACCCCACAGCCCGCAAAAAAAAAAACCCCAACCAAACCCTGACCCTATGAGAGGCATCACGAGCCCCCCAAAATGAAGCAAGGCAGAAACGGTTTCATCAGAATCCTCTTTCCCAGAGCTCAGCAGCCTCGTTCTGCGGGGTCACCAGCCCCTCGGGCCGCCCCGCTGCGCCAAACCCTTTGCCGGTGCTGGGAGCTGCTTCTTGCGAGCAAGAGGGTTTGGAATAGAAAAGAAATAAATAAATAAAAATCATCACAGCTAAATTGGTTTTCCCGACTTGTAGCACACATCCAGAAGCAGCAGCAGCTCCCAGAAGGGATGTGCATAGCGGCCCGATTTGTCTCGGATATGACAGAGGAAGTGACCAACAGCTGGAGGAGTTTCCGAGCAGGTGCAAGAGATCAGATGTAACCCGGCCACCAGCAGCCAGGACAGTCCCCTACCACCAAGGCACCCAGTCTTGCCATCTGCCAGATGCCCTCAGAGCAGCCCTGCAGAGTTTGAAGTCACCTCTCCCGCAAGGTAACCCCCAAATAAGTTGTTCCAAAGACAATTATCACCACTTGCCATTGATTTATAGAAACTTATCAGGAGGATTGGGTTGAAGTAGGCGGAATTACTCCTCAATAGCAGCTGAGCAAGTAAAAGATGCGGACTAGGCTAATTTCACACGATTCCTGTTAAAAATATTAAAGAAGCAAACTTATTGCCAGTTGGCAAAGCCCACCAGCTCAGGGCTTGCAGATCTCCGCACGGCACAGAGGAAGATGTTCTGCTTAACCGAGCTTGCTCAATTTTTACTGTAAACCATCAAACCGAGCCATTCGCAAATAGCCACGATGGTCCTCACCCACCCCTAGATAACCCAGAACCCCTCCAAGACAAACAGAGCTGCTGTGCACTTCCAAACAACATTCAGGCGTAGATTATTAAACTATTTATGGCCCGGGTTTGAAGCTCAGCATGTACTTTGCTCTTCCTTTTGCCCTTTCGCTTTAATAGGTGATAGGGTAGAGGGGTTTAAATCGACAAGGATTTCCACACACACCCCCGCCCCCAATCTTTTCTAGAATCCTAAAGTGGTTTGGATTGGAAGGGACCTTAAAGATCCTCTAATTCCAAAGCTCCACGAAGTTTTTTTTAGTTTAAGGATAATTTTCCCCTTCCAATTACGTTCGTATAGAGAGAGACAAATGTACTATCAAACATACTACACAGGCGGGTATCTACAGGTATGAACTGTGAATTTAATGTAATTTGTGAATTTAATACAGCAATGGCTTTGATGCCACAACCTTCAGCCGTGGCTTTTCATCAGAAAGAGAAGGTAACAATTACAACCCCAAAGACTTATTCGGGATCTACCAAGCCGATGGAAACCCAAGGGAGACGTTTAACCCAGGCTTTTCCCTACGAAACCGCCGCCTTAATACTATTCTGGGCTTCCAGACCAATCTGAAGCTCCCAGTTCTTGCTACCGTGCCAAGAACGCAGAGGTCACTTCACAAAAAGAAGAACCAACTCCCTCCTCCCCCCTCCCCAAAAAACCAACCAACGAACAAAACACAAAACGAAACCAAAGAAATAATAATAATAGTAATAAAAAGGAAACTCTCCCCCACAGCATCCCCGTGAAACGAAGCTGCTGAACCGAACCACGCGATCTGCAGGCAGAGGAGAGGCCCGCGGCAAAGGGAGGAGGCGAACCCACGGCCCCGAGAGGGTCCGGCAGAAGCCGGTCAAGCCCCAGGTCCTTCCAGGCAAGCGGAGGCACCTCGGTCACGCCGCTGATCTCCCTCCCGCCCGCCGCGGGCTGACCTCGGGCGATAACGCTGCACACACCACCCCCCCCCCCGGCTCTAACTCGCCGCCCGGGGCGGGGGGGAAGAAGGAAACACCCCGGTAAAACGGCGAGGAACCCCCATCCCGGACTCTCCTCCACCTTTAGCCGTCGCCAGACAATGCCTGGGGGCTCCCTGGGAACCCCCCTCCCCAGGGAGCCCGCCCGGAGCAGAGCGGGGCCGCACCCGCCGCCTCCTCTCCGCCGCCCCTGAGGGGAAGGTCAGCGGCCGCCCTCAGCCCACCCCTCCACCGCCCTTACTCACCTCGATGTAGCCGGCGAGCGTGGCCGCGGGACCGGCGAGCGCCAGGAGGAGCAGGAGGGGAAAGCGCAGCGCGGAACCCATCGCCGCCACTTTCCGCCGCCGCCGCCCAAATGCTACTGCGGCCTCAGCGCCCCCCTCGGCGGCGCGGCAGGAGCCGCCTCGACAGGCCCCGCCCCTCCCCGGCGCCCTGGCCTATGGCGGCGAGGCTCAGGGGGGTGACGTCAGGCAGCCCCCAGACAGTGACCAATCAGAAGGCGAGCCCCGCCCAAACGCTGAGTGAGGACGTCCGTGCGGTGAGGCCACGCCTCCTTTCCCCGCTGCCAGCCAATAGGAGGCGGCGAGGGGGAGGATGCCCCGCCCACGGGGGCGAGCCCCTGGCTGGGAAATGGCGGCCGCCGCTGAGGGGCTGAGGCCGCGGGGAGGCCTTGAGGGGGGGGAGGCGACACCCGGGAGGATTTTTTCACTTTTTTTTTTTTTTAGATTTATTTTTAGGCGGCTATAGAAATTAACCACCCCTCCGCATGACCTTCCGCGGGGGCTGCCGTGGCAGCACGGGGCTCTAGGGCTAAAAGCCCCTTGGCCTGGTTGGTTCTTCCTCCAACGGCAGTGAGAAAGAAAGGGAAAAAAAAAACCCCAAAAATGAAGCAATTCCCTCATCTACAAAAAAAAACCCAAACCAAATCAAGGAGCTTTCTCCTTTTTAAAAGAAACCTCTTTACATCTCCCCCAGCTTTCTTAAACCCCTTGACCCCCGCTGCTACCAGCACGCTCCAAGCCGGGCTTGTTTTGCAATAAAACCAACACAGCTACGCTTTTTCTTTATTAACCTTTTGATTTTTCTTTAAAAAGTTGAAGAAAATAATCCTCATCTGCTTCGGCCCGCCAGCAGCGCCAAGGGTGGGTGCTCACCAGGCGCTACCTGGAAGAGAAGAGAACACGTGATGCTTCCAACCTCAACACAGCAAAGCTCTCCGTAAACTCTAATTAACCTCTGATTAACAGGCGTGCATCCTCATGACATCAGCAGCAGCACCACCAGTACCAGTTTACATGCTGGTCAGTGAGAAACAGGCTCACCTCAGGTTCTGCCGCAGCCGGCGCCGCTGTTTTAAGGGCAGGTTGAAGGTTTGATGCCGAACAGCATCAAATTTGCATAGTCTGATTTAATTCCACCGTGTTATTTAGAAAAATAAACCCCCCAAGCTCTTCAGGGATAAAGCAGAGCTCGGCTGCTGACAGAGCAGCCTTTCCCTAGGGGTGCAAAACATTTATTAAGTCTCTTTTTAGGGTTTTCTTTGGCTTTCCTGATGAATTTCAATCGGTTCAGGGATGACAAAACACCCACCTGGATGTAACCACCTCAAATGGTTTCAGTGGCCAGAACATTCTTAGACGTGACACCTTTAAAACTCTGATATAACCCAGTATATTTTTGGTTTCTGTTTGGTTTTGTGTTTATTTGGGGTTTGTTTGGGTTTTTTTGAAAGAAAACCAATCAGTGAAGCCTTCTGAATTCAATCCAAGTAGCATCCTCTAGATTCTATCTATCCTTTCATTTATTCTTTCACACATCTTTCATTTTCCTATGAAAATACACGAGGCGCTTTACAGGGGATGCAAGAAAGACCTTTGTAGAAAGCTTTGCGTTGCCCTAAACCGTTTCCATTCTCCACTGCCCCATTCTGGAGCGTCTCCGGCAAGCGGTGGTTTTAACTTGTATTTTTAAAAGGAATATTGCAGAAATGCTGCAGATGGGGGTAAATCTGTCCCCTCGATCAATAAGCAGCCCAGTTTTAATTAAAACAACTGATTGGTCCACTAGTCACTTATTATAGTCTCTTTTTTTCTTTATGGTGTTTGAAAACCCTTAAATCTCTTTTACTGCCGTTCTCTGGCATATATAATTTTCTTCTCAGCTTGGCCAAATTCGGTTGGAAAATGGAGAGGATTTCTCTTTGCAAAGCGATACATTTTAGTGTAAATATTTTACTGTGCAATACGAATCCAGGAGTAAATAACAGGACATTCCAAGTCAAGCTTTTTTCCTTATTCTTAAAGAAAGGATTTTCTTTCTCCCCGGGGCAAAACGTACAAGGTCTTTGTAAATCTTTGGATAGGGTTGAATTTATACAGTGTTTAAAGTGCTCTATAAATTAATACACTTTTAATACGGAATTCTTGGTGAGTATTAACGTTCACAACCCCTCTGTGAGCTACAGCACTTTGAGGATGGCAAAAAGGCTGCAAAAAAAATAGATTAATTGTTAATTTAGGGTATGTAGAGACTCGGTTCTATGTGTCCAATACAATTAGAGTCACCGGGAGCACCAACTTGAGCAAAACGAGGCGCTGAGATCCTGCCAGTACCTGGAGAAGGGAGAAAGCCTTTGAATATTCTCACCCTTCTCTTAAACTCTACAAATTAAAGCATAAAATTGATCTAGCCGGTGAATGGTAACGTTATGCAGCTCTGTTTTTAATTAAAGAACTCGACTGGAAATTTAAGTGGCAGCTCCTGTCGTTCGTAGAGGCCGGACGTGACGGATACGCGCGCGTTCGAGGCTGCAGAGGTAGAGCTGAGCCAGCCTCGGGTTTAGGAGGTAGAATGCAAACTGAATTTAGAAAATAACTCCAGCATGGGGTGGGCTCGAGTCGAGAGAAGAGGAAAGGGTGCATCTGGTAAAGGAAAATAAACCACCCAACTTGGGAGCTGCCCCAGCAACGAACCCCCGGAGACTCCTCTCTGCTAATGAGGGGCATAAAGCAACACCAGACTGTTAGCACTCAGCTAAAACTTGCTCCAGCATCCAGCTACGGAAGGGCTTTTGGGAAATAAGACTTCTCCCAAGCTCATAAATAACACCAGAAAGCTGCCAACCTGCCGTGGAGCTGCACATCTAGAGCTGGCTGCTAAATTTCTTTCCGAAAAGGGAAAATAAATAAGAACAGATGCAGTGCAAGTGGAGCTGTACCTTCCGAACGAGGGTGAAGGAGCAACCGCAGGCGTGAGGAAAACTAGCACAGGGACACGCAGTAAGTAGTGGTGGACGACGAGCCTTTCTGTTCCTCCTCAAAGACAGCTCTAAAAGGGCTTGGCGGGGAAGGGAGGAGAAGTTTACTCTCCAGCCTGTCCACGAATCCCTACCCTGATGGCCTTTTTCCTCCTGCCCTGTTCTGTGCCTGAAGCAGTGCCGCCAGTTTGGCTTTTGGGCAGGTATTTGGAGATTTTTTTTTTCCCCCGAGTTAAACAGCAGTTTGTGGTGCTTTAATCTCAACCAGCAGGATCCCAGCCTTCTGCATCTAACAGATTGGCAAGGAACCAACCCTAACGTTAAGAGTTGCTCTCTCATAACTGCAAACTTCCCACTAACCCCTTCTTTTAGGTGGAGAAATGTTTACACCTGGAAAAATGTACCAAGTCTGTGATCTCTTCTTTTTGGAAGAGATTTGTACATCTCTAGGATTCACTATCCAGGAAAGGAAATAACCTCTGATATAGAATTCAATGGAGTAATGAGCCCACATTTGGATTTAGGATCCCAAATGCAAACATAAAAGACCTGACCACCCTTTTAGCTAACAATCAGTTCTCAGAATATACAAACTGGGTGTTTATGCTGCTTGTTTTCTCCCTCCAGATGGGTGCTGGGAGGATCTCAAGGCAGAGTAATGCCTGATGCTTCTTCAAGGCGCTGTAGCAAACACTCAACCTGACACACGGACCTCAGAAGGCCACGGGTCTAGAGGTCCACAGATAAAGGGATGGTCAAGAGACTGGTGGGGAGAGAGGAGCTGGAGAAAATATTTCGTACATTCTCACCTTCTTGCATTGTAACGTCTTCCTACGGCAGGCTGAAGGCATCCTGTGATCTTTGTCTCTTCTAGTCCAGATCAATCTTTGACACAGTGTTCCAGCTTAAGCTGACCAGTGCTGTTTGTGCCAGAGGAGCCCTAAGAGAGCCTAAAGAGAAGGAAAACCCCACCATTAAAAAGAATCCACCAACAACAGACCTTCTCCCCTCCAAGATACGGGCTCATTATGATGCCACGATCTCTCCTGCTGCCTTAGAAACATTTCTATCCTCTCCCCTCATCTGCTTGCCCATCTCAGTCTCATTTCAACGGTGTGAAAGGTTGTTCGTTTTCTAGAGGTCTTTCATGAAAGATGAAAATTCAAATATGTTCTAATTAGCTGCAGTTCCACATAAGTCAGAATTATTGCAGCTTTTATATTAGTTCTGAATTTGTCCCCCAAATGTGCGTGTCAGATATTACAGTGGAATGATTAATGACATCACACATAATGGAAGGATTAAGCATTGATGCAGGAGAGCTGCTCGAGAGGAGTAATTTTAACTTCTTTCCACTCAGAATTTATTTTTGTCCTGAAATTGAAAATAAAAATGGCTTGTGTTCCTGGCAAGCAGAAGAGATGCGACCAGTGATTGCATTCTTCATTCACTATTCATCGGTGGAATTAAGAGCCAAGTCATCTTAACAAACAGCACGGCAATGAGCGACATCAACTAGAACAAAAACCTCAGGACTTGTCCTGCTGAACACACCTAGACTCATTTTGCAGCAGCTTTGAAGGTTAAGTGCAATTCAACAGCAACAACAACAACAAAAAAATACTCTACCCCTCCCATCACAATCAGGTCTGATTCAGTGCCTGTTACATCAGGCATCCTGGAACAACCTCTGCTAACAAGTTTTTTTCATGGCACACTCAACTCACCTTTTATTTCCCCCTCCCCAATCACTTGTTGGGGCAGTTACTCAGTTTGCAAGCAACAGGGTGTGTTAGGAAGTCATTTATGACACAGGAACAGACAGTAAGGAATTTCAGAGCCGTGTCATGTCCAATATCACAAAACTTCATTACTGGGAACTGTTGGTTTCCATCAGCTGAGTTTTACCTCTAAATGCTTATTTTGCTGGTGCACTTGGAAGCAAAACAACTCCACTAGAAACACCCCCTTACTCACTTCAACTTGGTATCAGCATAGGAATATTTATTGCTATTCCTATCAACACAGGAATATTTACTTTAGCTTCTGGAAACGCACACCCTGGAGACAAGGGAGTTGTGCACCGCGTACCAAACTGACCTGGGGCTTTGCTCTCTGGAGCCTGTCACCAGACCACTGCTGGGAAGGAGATGAAGGGTCTTGTGCTGATTAACTGCTTAGTCTTCAACTGAGAGTTAGGGGACAACAAATAAAAACCCGTGGGACTCTGGAATTCCTGTTTGCAGACCTCACTCTCTAACTTTTTAAACACCCCAAATACCGTGCTCTCTAATAGTATTTATTTATAAACTCATTTAAGAGAGTGGCTTCACGCTCTGCACTGGCTGTTTTGTAACCTTTGAAACACACAATTCTTTGGAGGGCCACAAGAAGATGAGCAGCAGCAGTGCTTTTGCAGCTTTCAAGCTCCCGAGGCAGCAAGGAGTTAGAATATAGGCTCTCTTGGCACTGAGAAACAAAGAAATACATGTATTTGAAGTCTGTTTCGGTTGAATAAAGGCATAGAACAAGATGCAGCTGAAAGGAACTGGGGCATCTGAGTGGGAGATGAATCCCAGTGTCTCCAAGGGAAGGAGTGGACCGCCTACGACTTCCCCTCACAAACCCATGGCCTGAGGGGGAGAACAGCCCCCTCATTCCTCTCCTGAATCACGTCAGCTCAGAAGATGAGTCAGCCCCCAAGAGAGCTTTGTTTTAACAAAACCTGTGTCACCTCCTGTAACTTTCCATTGGTCTTTCCCCATCTCTTGCAGAGGGCTTAAAGGTTGTGATTTTTATTTGAAAACTACTTTTTTTAGCTATGATTTTCCCCCCCTCATGCACAGGAAGGGAAAGCAGCCCGTGCTCTGGCCATCCAAGTTTGCCAAAGCTTGAAGGTCCTAAAGGTCTTATTCCCCGCCCCTCAAAGGCATTTTGCCCCACAATAACACCACTTGGCAGGAGAGCTTCACCCCAATATCAGTTTATTCTGCATTTTATGCAGCAAATTGCAAGGCTTCTTCCAAGTCTGGTTCTTCCTGCCTTGTCTCAGTCATTTGGTTGACTCCCCAAGGCCTCTACCAAGATGTAGCTCATTGGCTAAGTTATATAAAAGGAGTCTTAAGTAGAGCACTCTATTGAGGTTTGAGTTTTCCCTTTAAAATGCAAATGGCTGGTAGTTAATTCCCTTTTGGGATTTAAGAGCTGAATTTAAAATGGGAAATGATGATACAAAAATATACTTCAGAAAGCATTGCAGTATGAGTAATGAAACATTCGCCACATGAATACCGATCCTTCTGGCCAGCCAGACATCTTCATTCATCTGCATTTTAATAGTTTCCCCTCAAAATTGCTTTTGGCTAAATTTTTTTCCTCAACATATTACCTGGTGCAGTCTCAGGGGATGACAACGAAGGCAAAAATCTGACCACGTTTTCTATCTTTTTTTTTTTTAAGTCTCCTATCTCAGCACTTTTAACTCTATCAATATTCTATCAGGTATTTTAAATATCTCCCTCTTCTCTGCTGAAGAAGTCTGAGACCTTTGCCATACTTCCTGAAAATATATAGCTGGATGACAGATCTATTTGACAGCTCCTTTGTTGCCTTGGATGGCTAAAAAGCTATCAAAAAAGGTGTCTACTTAGTGAAGATATTTAAACCAACATTTACTTTGTAATTTCCAAAGGATTTTCTTCAATCTCGCTTTCTTTTTTTGTAAATACCAGTTTACTTCTAAGGGGGGGATAACCATACATAATTATGTCCTTGGACTGATTTTTGCCTCTCTATATATCCATGTGCACACACAGACACACCCCATCAGCCTTACCCAGACCCGGGGGATGTAACCTGCATTTAAAATTCACTCCTTGCGTGATCAGGCCTTAAGTAACTCAACTGGGTTCATTGTATTTGTTCTTTCTTCTGGAAAATATACCTTTACATAACCCTTCAAAAGAATTCTATCCACATGGACAGTGGCACAAACACATACACCACAGACCGGCAAAGGACGGAGCTGTGGCATCACGACGGGAAACCCACGTTTCCCATTTTCCCCATCTAACCCATTTAGAAACAGGTCTAAGAAGGGGCTGCAAAGCTTCTAGCCCGTGTTTAAAAGGTGTCTGACCCCCTCATTTAGCTGAACTAGAAATTATTTAGATACACTTGCTTTTGGCATGTGGACACAGAGCACACGGGGTGAAATTGGAGCAGGTACCAACCCAGGATCCCCCAGGTAACGCTACCTGCTGATCCGGCATCGACCGCGGCAGCGCAGCGCAGGCACACGGGTGGATCCCTCGGCAGGGCTGGCAATTAAATACCTACACCATCCCAAAACCTGAAAAACAACCAATTGCACGAGTCTTATTTCAGATTTTTTCCTCTGTCTATACAAGAGGAGAGAATATATCAAATAGTCAAACTTTTGCCTTTTCTTCCCCTTCTCTTGCTTCTGTTTTTCTGCAAATCACCTCCCGGCCAAGTTTGCCGGGCTCCGTTCACTCTTTTTTGTTACAGACCGACTTCAATCAAACCCTAGATCTAGAAGTCCCCAAACAAGCAACAAAGAACGTGTTTCAGTGCAGCAAATTTGAGAAGTCACAATAAGGGCTGTGGTATAATACTGTGATATCACTCACAACGAACTGTTAGTGCATTGTGAGGGAAAACAGCATCTGGCACGGGGCAGGAAAATCATTTACCAAAAAAAAAAATCATCTGAGAAGTACAGCAATGAAAAAAATAAGAATCAAATGAGTTTACACTCTTCTCATTAAAGGTTTATGCATTGGGAAAGTGTTTCTTTAAATTAAGGGAAGGAAAAATAATCACACACGTTAAGTCTTTTTTTTTTTTTTCCCCCTTTGACTCAAGCGTTTGCCAAACTGCTTTTCAACAATCGCGTGATTCACTGTTGAGTATTTCATTTCGGTAGGGTAGAGGCTCTTTCATTCATTTTTATTTCATATTTATGTTATCTACCAACTTGGCAGCTGGTTGACAACCTGGTGAAAGGCTATGAAAGGAGATAAATCCTCAGCAGGTGCTACATAAATACTGAATTGTCTTTTAGTCTTAATCCCACCTCTAATGCAGGGGTTGGTTTTTTTTTTTGCTTTGTTGCAGATACTCTACATTAAATGAAATAGTCTTTTGTAAAATAATTTTTCTACACTTTTTACACCCACTAGCACAGGAAGTGATTTGGTCAAAAGAAAACCAGGTAAGGGCCAAACCAGGGAAAGAAAAAATAATGCCAACAGGCATCACCAACATGTTGCTTAGAAGTTCTGCAGGGAATTAGGGAGGAGGGAGCAGAAAAGGAAAGTTAGGCTCTGGAATTCATTGCAGAGATTAACACGGGAGACATCTCATTACAACCTTTTGCATTTGAGAAGGACCACAAGGATGTGAAGTGGCTCATTCAACTTGTCAGGCTATTCTTGGATGAAACAGGAGTCGTCAGGGAGATGAATTCAGCCTTATCGGACTGATCGGAGGAGTGTAAAACGACCTAGTCATCTCAGCTCTATTCCTGTCCTTTACCTTCCTGATATCTCAGCAGCTAAAATAATAACTTTGCCAGACAATCTTACCATTGATGGTGAAAGAGACATTTCAGGGTAAAAAAAGGGGATTAGATGGGCCTGCAGCTGGCAAGTCTCTTGATCAAACTGACTCCACATTTGCTGTAAGAAATGCCCCTTGCTATTACTGAGGTCCTCTGTCATTCAGGCAGATTCACTAAGCAGGGAATTTCAGAGCATTTTGAATGCCATATTTTGGAATCCTTTGGGCCATATTTTGGAATCCTTTGGGCCATATTTTGGAATCCTTTGGTAAAACTTACAGCCCAGATCCTAACTGAGCTCTCACTGTAGTGAATTAAATTTAAAGATGCTCTTCCCAAGGAAATGGATTTTAGAGCAGTGGGAAATATCAATTCTACTCTGACAGCAAAACTCCTGAAACAAATCTCCAGGAGGGTCCCTGCAAAATTAAGGCAGAGCAAACCTGACACGCCACAGGACATACAAGCCCTCCCAGCTGGAGCTGCAGCAAATGTTTTACTGGGAACTGGCAGGCTCATGCTCAGGCAAGCAAATCTTGAATTTTTCCAGTGTATACAGGCTGAGGTTACAGGAGTTCAAAGCAACAGTTGAACAATTCTGTAATAACAGAGAAAGGCTGGGTGCTGTCATAACTGTGTTGGAAAGAATGCTCTCACCTCACTGCTTTGAAGAGAACACCTCTGTTTTGAGTTGAGCTGGCCAGGTGCCTGGGCACACCTGGAACACGACGTTTGGGTGCCCCTGGAGAACATCACATGAGTTTCCACAATGAGGATTATTTCCTGCAAGAACAAAAAATTAGAAAAAAAAAAAAAAAACAACAATGGGAAGGGTTCAAAATAATTGGGTTACATTGCAGTCACTGAAGGATTTTGGAGAAGCAGAGTGATGCCTTATTTCTTTGCAGCCTTCGGTATCCTCATCCTTCCTCTGCTGGCATTTGCCCTAAGCACGGGGGAGGATCTGCCAGAATTCCCTGCTCTCCACAGCTCTGCACTTTTCCTCTGTGCAGCAAATTCTCCTGTTTTTCCTGTCTGTCTGGCAGCAGGAGTTTTGCATTTGTAGCCATCTGCACCAGGGCAGAGGCTGCAGCTTCAATCTTAATGGCTGCCTCAGATGATACCATTTTCTTTTTGTCAGCTTCAGCAGTGAGGCAGCACTGAACTCACTGACAAATCTTAGCACTTACTATATATTTATGATGTTTAGTACCTGCTGGGTTTTTAAGACACTTATTTCCAAGCCTATTCAGGTATCTGTCTATAGTATAGGTGGAACATACTTACCTTTCAAACTTGGCTTAGTTTCAAAACCTCCCTTCCTTTAAGCTAATTAGTCACTACAATAAACATTTCTCTTGGGAGACCCCTAGCCTCTTGAAGGCCACACAGAGAAAATATTCAGAATACAATCCAAAGTTACACTTAAGTCCATACAGCCCCACACTGCTGCCAATGTCAGTTTGCTGTAGGGTCAGGTATTCAAACAGGACACCTCAGTCTCCTACAAAAAAGACAGTGAGATTAACATGCCACCACACATCTTGTAAGTGTTGCTTTGTTTTCTACTTTACTACAAAATCTTAGTACCTTACTCCAAAAAAACCCCCAAAACCAGAAGTATTTGTGGTTTTGAAGATTTAACTTGCTAGTTGTCACAATAGAAGATTATGGAAAACAATGAAAGCAGGACAAAATCCTTTAACCCAAACCAAGAGCTGGTGGAGAACTAGAACTTTACCCACAGCACCCAAGCAGCCAAAGAACACCCTACAAGGGCCCTGAGGCCACTAATAAATCCTGCTGATGCTGAGCAGCTTCACCTGGGGCCTCCACCCATAAGGCCCAGGAGCACTATTTAAGCCAAGTCGATGGACCTTTTGATCCTATTTTTTTGAGGGATCCTAGAGGGGTATTGAGCTTTAGCTTCTGAAGCAGCTGCATCTGGCTGGGGGCTTTCAGCCTCACTTTCCAGCTTGCTCTCGACTCTGGCTTATTGGTATAGAATGGGAAAGTGATTATTGTAGCTTGTCTAATCCTGACTGTTCTTCTCTGCCTGTATCATGACCTGCAGATTTAATTCCTGTCTGGACATGAGGTCCAGATCTGCTTCATCCTCTTGACCTTGCCTGATGACCTGGATCTTTAAATGCTCCTGACTACCATATCTAGATGAGCCTTACTCAGCTTGTTTTAGTGCTGAAGGATGAGTCTGTAGCTGGTAAGTACTCCCCAGAGGAAACTTTTCACCCTTAAAAATGGCAAGGGTTTCTAAAGCTGCTTTAGAAAATGCAGCACATAAGATGAAAGCTTCTTTTTGGAAGTCCCTTTGCCCCACTACAGCAGAGGGGCTAGTAGGATAGAATGCAAGAAATGTGGCTTGTGTAGCCTAACAAAATAAATGTGAGGAGAGGATGTGACTGCTGACTATAAATACAACAGGAGAGTAAACACTGGGGAAAGAAAAAAAGTCTCCTATTTAAACTGCATAAAAGTGTTGGCACGAGAACAAATAAGTGGAAATGGGCCTTAGGGAGAAAAAAAAAGTTGTCTTCAGTGGTGCTTTTAATCACTTGTTCAAGGCTGTAAGAACCAAAGTCTCAATTTCTTTGAGGAGAAAGCCTGCTGTCCATGATGGAGAGGACTCTGGGTCGGAAACTCCTCTTGGAGAAGGTCAGATTTCTTAATTTCTAACTTCTGGGAAGGAGGAAGAGACATAAATATCTTTATGCATACTGAAAAATACCACTGAGTTTTCCTAGCTGGGGGATTCAGTTTTTGCTCTTCTTTAAAAAAGCCCAGATAAACAGAATGTTCAGTTGGCATGTAAACTAAACTAATCATAGTATGTTTTCTGTAAGAAAATGTAGCTGCTGTGTAAACACTTACTGTAAGTTATCACTGAAGTTCATCCTGTGTTGCCTCTCTACTCTATCTACGAAGTGTATCCAGAAGTAGGAGGCTTCTCTCTGAAGATCTAAGGGAGGTTGGGTAAGACTGACTATCATCTCATCGGTGCTGCTTTGAAAACAGCCATCAAAAGGATGTGTAGTAACAAGTTCTTTCCTAGGGCTCGAGACAGAAAAAGCTTCTAGGAAAGTTAAATCCTTTAAATCTTTTAAATGTTAATCAGGTTTTTTTTAAGGAATTGATTATAATGCTCAGATACAGACTGATTTTAATAGAGAACATTCAATGCTTCTTCAACTTTCTAACCAACTCAGAAATATCCCAAAGCATTGTTAATAATTCTGTCTTGTTTAATAGAGAGGAATCGCAGACAGCCTCTGTGTTTACTTTGCAGTTGATACACTAATTACTTCCTACTAATGATGTAACCAGAACTGGGATACTGGTGACAGCTGTATGGGGGGGGGGGGAAAATATCCACCAACTAAGCTGGGTACTTTCAGTAAAGTACTATAAGGCTAATTGTGGTTGAGTATCTTTCTTGGAGAAGAAATTCATGTGCTAAATAAATAGTCATGCTGGGGCACTTACAGGCATCTGGCTGCTTTGCTTAAGAGCTGGGATTCTCCAGTAGCAGCTGTGCACAAAGAATCAAAAAAAACCCACACCACACAACTTTTTCTGACCCTGGAAAAACTTGGGAAGAGGAGGTGTACATCAAAACTTGAGAAACACTGAACTCTCTTGGTTGATTTCTAGTTTCCTCTAAACCCAAAGATCTCAAGACACCACCAGAAGCAGCAGCAGCTGCCTTGCTACATTTTGTTATAACGGAGCTGGAGAGATATTGAGGTGTGAATGGTCCAGTATTTTGGCAGCCAGAACTCCCTTCGGGTAAGTTTTCATGGTCAAGTGAAAAGCTCCTTTTCCCTGGGATGTAATGCACCTTTTAGCACACGCACAGGAAAGGGGATGAGGGTGAGCTAGGTAAATTCTTTCCTTGCTTATTACTGTGCTTGTTGCCTATATTTCTTATTGAATATTGGTGGGAAAATGCTATTTGAGGGGGGTATAGATCAGGCAAAAGGGCAGCCAGTAGTGAATGTATGTGATTGAAATGCTCTGGGGTGTTTTCTATTTAGTTTTAAGTAAAATCACCTTCAAGTTTTTGAGATGATTAAGTAGATGCTATTAAACCACAATAACCCCCAAACATCTTCTAGTCAAACCCTTCCTTGCATTAAGTCAGTTCATTTAAATAAACATTTTTGGGGGAGGGGAAATGATCCTGAGAACCAAAAAAAGGATAATTCTGTTGTGCTTGTGCTCTACACGAGGCCACTTTAATTCACTTTATGGTGGCTTGCTCTAAACCTGTAAACTCCTATCGCTACCTCTATGTTCTGTATTCTCTGTGCAGGATGTAAAACAATTCCATTTCAGTTCCATTATAATTTAGCAGGTTTGAACAGAGAGATGGAGAGAGGTGAAGTTTTTTCCATCTTCTAGAGTGGGGTTTTAAATCACAGCCAGCTGCTGACTTGCACAAGGGACGTTTGAGGGGTACCATGCTGCACGGCCCAGCTCTGTGCAGAGATTAATTTGGAAATCAAGGTGCAAGTACCTACTTATCATCACAGATGTAGTTCGGGAGGTCAACAAGGTCAGCGAGGCATCATCTGCTTCTATAACTCAAATGAGCACTGGAGCATTTGTCTTTGTCACGTTTTAATCTCCATGCTTCTCAAAATGGGGATAATGTTGCGAAGAAAAACCAACTGAGGGGGGAAAAGGAGGATTTGATGAAGTGTTAGAGCACTGTTCCAGACAAAGTTATTTTTATGTAGCTTATTTGAATTATGAAGATAAATAAATTAACCTAATTCAAAGGCTTTTCTCTCTCTGTCAGCATGAGGCTATTGGAAAAACAAAGCCTGTGCTGAAGCACCAGAAACAACACATGAAATGTGGGAAATACAATGGGTATTACATCAGACCCCAGCTACTGCAGCTGATGAATCAGAGCAGCGTGCTGCTTCTGCATCTGGCAGCTCGGGCACTTCCACTGAATTGCTCTGCCCCGGCTAAAAGGGTGAGGAAAAAAAATTAATAATAACCTGCGGAATAACTTTCAGAACAGGAGCCATAGAAGACAACGCTGCTTTGTGCCCTGGCGTAGAACTACTGCAGGAAAATGTGGCAGGTTTGTGTCAGTGTGGCCTCAATGTTCGGGTGGCTCTTGGGAATCCTGAGTGGAAATACAACACTGAAAGCACTTGGATTTTATAAAAGTAATACATATAGCTGGTAAGAGGGATGAGAAATAAAGCAGACTTGTTTGGTCTCGTGTATTTCCTTGTACTATTTGTTATCCTGATGTTTCAGCAAGGTGCAATGAAGTTGAAACTGGTTTTCTAGGAGAGAGGAATACATTGACTCCATAACCATTCAGAGAACTGCCCAGAGGAATGGAAAAGTATTGCAGAGGGGGCACAAAAAGCCCATCAAACTTCTAATTGGTAGCTAATTCTGTTCAGTTTTAAAAATCCTTTCTTAGCTAGCATTTTCAGGTTGAGTTCCTAAGCATGACTTAGAAAATTTGTTTCTCTGCTGTTGTTTCAATCCTGGTTGCTCATGGAAGGGGTGGGCCAGTGCAATAGGGAGGATTTGAACAGACACCTTAATTTAAAAGACTAGATCAGACTTAAAGCTAGACCTAGGGGAGAAGTAGAATTAACTGCACCAAGATCTGCCCCTCTTGCTGTTCTCCCTGGGCAGAGAATGAGCAGAATCAGTTTTTCTAAAAGCAGTGATTTATCTTGAATCAGAATTTCCCTTTCCTCTCTAAGTGGATTGGGGGGGGGGGGCCTGTTGCAGGGTCTGTAGCTGCCCACGCTTCTGCGGAAGTATTTATTATTTCCTCGGACACACGCAGGTCATGAAGCCCTTTGGAACAAACATAAAAGGTACTAAACACAGAGATTGTCTTATTTGAGAACTATCTGCTGAGCTACTCGATCAAACAGCTTTCTGAGCATATGCTAATGGCAACTAAGAAATAAGAAAAGCAGCATTTTTCTGTGCCACTGTAATACAAACACCTCTTTAAGGCAATAACCCCATGGGAATGACCGGTTATTTAAATATCTGAACAATAGTAATTATTATTCTTCTCTGAGCTGACATTTAAGACTGGGACACATAAGCCATGAGAGGAAAAAAAAAAGGCCAGAGCCAGTCTGGGTCTGTTGAGCAGAGAGAGACCTTCTGGGGGCGTTTCCTCCTGGGCTGACCATGGGTAGCTATTGATATCTCTCACTTCAGCTTTTAGCTTGTAAGTACATGAGTAAAATTACAGTGAAATCCACTGAACTGCTGGTTTGGATGCAATTATGCTCCGAGGGGCTGCGAGAGGGGGCAGAGGGAGCTACAGAGCAGGGTGGATAAGCAGCCAAATCATGAGGTATTTCTCTCACCCTGTGAGGTGCACACAGTCTCCCCTAGAAATTACTATTCA
>JAAGNO010026642.1:0-18563 GCA_033439905.1 Ceryle rudis | reverse complement strand
CAGACAGGTAATTTTCTCTCTCCTTTGCTTCTAGGTTTGGGAGAACATTGTTCTCGGACCCTGAGAAATCTGGACTTTTTAACAGAGTGCTACCTAGAGAAGTACTACCCTCTGTAGTCAGATTTGATGCTTCATCGGGATGGAGGATGCAGCCACTGTAGAAAGCTGTTCTCACTTGGGATCTGATTCTAGATCACATTATTGGAGAGGAGAAGAGGTAAATAGGAACTATAAGCCAGATATCAAAGTCTGTGAATCTGAAGTCCAGGACTTAGGAAGACCACTCCTGGGCTATGAAGCCAGGTAAGAAACATTGGAACATGTAGTCTGGGGGATGCTCACAGTGCTGCGATATCTGGAGTGAAGTGAGAAATGAGTGGGGAGGATGGTCCTAGGGGCTGATCTGAAGACCAGTGCTATGGAGTGGGGACCAGTGCTGGAGCAACATGATCCAGAAGCTCTAACTACAGAGCAAGGGGCAGAGGTATTGCTGCAGCCAAGCTGGTTTTAAGCAGCCAGGCTTGCAAAGGAAAGTAGCCAAGAGTAAGGGCTGGTGTATGTCAGATGGACCAGCTTAGCATGGCCATAGCTGCTTCAAGGAGCTATTGTATTCTGATTGCAGAGCTTAAACCTCCATTCACCTGTGTGGGGTCTCACAGGGTGGCGACACAGCTCTGAGACAATGCTTAGAGGTGATGCAACACTATGAAGCTTTTGTTAACTGTAGAAACATATGTCCTTGCATTGTGTTTGATCTACACTTGGTGGCAGTGAGTGCTAATTTTGTATGTTCTGTTTAAATCTCTTTTATTCTGTAGGTCAAGAGCATGTAGTTGAGCCTTTAGGCTTGTGAGGACATTTTAACTTCCAAATATTTTATATCTTTTTATCTCTCTTTTGCTTGATGATGTGAAACCCAGCTTGATTGCTTATGTGGTGCTTTGTTTTACCTCAGGACCAAATTAATGAGTTTCTACCGCTGACTTAAGGCCCACTAACAATGAGGTGCTTTGCTGCTTGATCTTCTGACATCCAAGTCCTCCTACAATTTCTTTTTGAGGGTTCTGGGAAGGTAAGAGGAACAGGAAAATCTGGTCTGGGGCTTCCCAGAGAAGATTGACAAAGAGAGCGTCCTGTGCTGTGTCCAGATACAATTCAAGGGTTCTTTACCCTGACATGTCGTTTCAGAGAGGGGTCCTACCCATGCCGGTGGTGGAAGATGAATACAAAGGTCTTGTGATGTATTATTCTGGTTTTGTTAGGAATGAGATGGCAGTCTCCAGCACCTTTTCAAAAACATACTGAATAGTTGTAACATTCAGTAAAGCCCTTGATTACATCAGCAACATAAACCTGAGAGCCTTTTTTCCCACTAGTAACTCTGCTACTCTCATATTGTCAATTCAGACTCAGTCTATTTTTATTTTCCATATTAGATGTTATCTTAAGGTTGTAGGCAGGGCAGTTAAAAGCAGATACATTACAATCGAAAATGTGAATGGGGAATTGCTTATTTCTAAACCTGTTTCCTTCCTCAAATTGCATGAACAAGACATTAGCATTAAAAATGTTACACAGAAAAATCACAGGTTATGATGTTGACTTAATATAAAGGTAACAAAGGTAGAGGGATTAATGGTCTCAGATGTCTGTCTACACAAGCACTTGCTGACATCCATTCTAAACACATTTCCATTATTTATATGGAAAATTGTTTCCCAAGGAGAAGTATCCCTTTCAGTATCTGCTCCGATACCCTCTGCCCTTCCCAAGCCCTGGTGGCACATGCAGCAGCAGAGCAGAAGCAACCCCTAGCTCAGTGCCCTCTGCTCCTGCAGAGCATCTGAATGTGCCAGGTTAAACATTCTCCCTACCACAAAGATCTCAACTGAAGCGAGGTCCCTGCTGTGCTCCGTGAGTTCATGCTGCTCCTGATGGTGGAGACATGCAGCAGAGGCACCTCATGGCTCTGTGCGATGGGGTCAATGGAGCAGCAGTCATTTTTTATGCGTGCTCCTGTGTAGCTCTTTTTGCATATCTTGATTCGCAGCATCGTGACAAGTGGGCACTTTATAATTAGTGTGATTAAAAGCACACACATTGCAGAGGAAGGGAGAGTGTAAATCAGGCATTAAAACTGCTGCAAGGAGGCTTCTTTCCTTTGCCATAAATGCCTCCATAAATCTCATTTCAGTTCTTGCTCTGGGGGAAGGGTGTGAGCTGTGGCTATTTCAGTGACCACCCCAAATCATTTATTAATAGCCACAAAGATCATAACTTTTTTGTAACTAATTCAGCAATCAAAATTTTAGGCATGGATCACACATATATTTGTGCCTTTCTCCTCACTGGAGTGCAGACAAATGAATTTTAAAAATAGCCTGGGGTGAAGGTTTAAGTCATTCATTTTACAAGGCTCTTTAAAAGCTTCTTTTCTAACCTGCCAAATTATAGGATGGTTATAATTTGTTTAAGTCTTCCAACATTTAAGAAAATGCCTGCTGCATATTGAAGCATTAGTACCCCTCAGCTGAGCAAATTGAGCGTAGGGGCTGTGGGAGCAGCCAGGGCTCCACTGGGGAAGAGCTGTCTGCTCCACGCCGCGCCTCGTGAATTGCAAAGAGCTAATTAGAAGAAATGCTTGCAAAAGACTGATTTTCTGACACTTCTGGCTAAAACATATTTGAAGTGCTTTTATCATACTGAGGACTTTCTGTCAGCAGAGATGGTTTATTAGGTTTGCCACCCAGTGTTCCCTTTATTTTTGCATTCCCCTACCTCTTGTGTTTGAAGGCAGAGAGCATTGCATGGAAAGCAGCGCTGTTTGGCCCTGTGGCTGCCACCATTGCTCAGAAAGAAAGGGGACCTCCAGCTGGAGGTGCTTGGACTCTAAAACCAATTTATTAATTTTTTTTTTTTTTTTTTTTTAACTGACTAGCAGAAATCAGCCAGTTTCATAAACTTCTATAGCTGTCTGCAAATTGTCCCCTAGAGCCTTCATTTCTGAACCTCCTCTCCTCTGAAAGTGGGGCTGTTGTTTGCCATGTGTTTGGGGATGCTGAAGGAAAAGACTGGTGCCCTGTTTGCCAGATCGGTTGCAAACCCACTGTTCTCTCTGGTAGCAAGGTGGTTTCACGGGGCCAAAGCAGGGCAATACCTATTAATCTGAAGAGACTGATGAAATAATTGTGTCGGGTACACAGCAGTGCCTTGGAAATGGAAGTAGGATGGGTTTGATATCAAAGCAATGGAAAGTAAAGCTGTGTATACTCCTGTTATACCTCAGCATTGCTACCTAGTAGGATTTTATTTGGTTTATAATTGTTTCATATCTGTCAGGTTGCCTAGAAAAACCTTATTTTGACATTCTTTTAAAAACAAATGTTTATGCATTGATATATCTATACTATCCTATATGCTGATTTTACAGCTGCACTTGCAATGCTTGGGTATACTGGACAGGGGCAAGACTATCAACTTCAACCACCTTAGTCATCCCTCTGGGCTTCCACATCTGAATTAGCAGGGGTCTACAAACCTGCACCCTTAATCTCTGAGACATCCCTGTTGTGTAAGGCTGGGAAATAACCCCTGGTCCTGGGCTTGTGTCCTGTATCCCCTTTCCATGCTGTTCTGGTGCCTCTTCAGAGCCATGGTTAGCCAGGCCAGGACTGGAGGTGTTTAAAAAACAAGTAGATGTAGCACTTGAGTCTATGGTGTAGTGGTTAGGGAGATGTTGGCATGAAGGTTGGACTTGATGATCCTAGAGGTCCTTTCCAACCATAATAATTCTATGATTCTAAGATACCAAACTCTGTGTGTCTGTTTTAGCTTGTAGATCAAACATTTCTGAAGAGTTTGGGGCTGTTGCTAGGGCAAGCCTTGTGTTTGACAGCGCAGCTTTGGCTTGTTCCCGGAAAAGCAGGGTTCCCAGGGCTGAAGCTCATCTGCCCAACTGAGTTACATTGTTCCTACCTCACACACTGCAGCTGCATCACCCTGGACCCTGCAAGAGCAACCACCCAGCACTGACCTGCCCCAAACAGTTTAGAAACCTGCACCCTGCTACAGGGTTTCTTCTGGAAAAAGGTCTTGTCCCGGGTGGGAACACCTGGGAAACATCCCCCTGGATGCACTGACCCCATGGACTGGAGGAGGTGACAGTGCGAGGGAGACTTGATTTAGTGTCAGTCCTTTCTTTGGGGCTCTGTGCCACATCTCCCTGTTTTCTGCTTGTGGGAATAATCAAAACATATAAATAAAATCAAGGTGGGAAAACATGCTGTTGGCTGATGCTGCACCATTTTGGTGTCAACACACGCCCTGACAGAGGTCTGCAGTTAGTGTTTCTAACCAAAATCCGAAGTGTATGTGCATGTAAGACATCATTAGCTTTATTTTTATCAGAGGATCATAGGATTACAGAATACCTGTTTGAAAGGGACCTCAAGGATCAGCCAATCCAACCTTACTTGGGAAAAGCAGGGTCTAGACAAGATGGCCCAGCACCCTGTCCAGCTGAGCCTTAAAAGTGTCCAGTGTCTGGGACTCCTCCACTTCCCTGGGGAGGTTATTCCAATGGCTGCTTGTTCTCACTGTGAAGAATTTTCCTCGTGTCCAATCAGAATCTCCCCAGGGGTAACCTGTACCCATTACCCCTTGTCTTTTCCATGTGACTCCTTGTAAAAAGCTAGTCTTCATCTTCTCTGTAGCCACCCTTTAAATACCGGAACATGGTGATAAGGTCTCCCCTAAGCCTCCTTCTCTCAAGGCTGAACAAATCCAGTCCTTTCAGCCTTTCCTCATATGGCAGTTTTCCAGTCTGTTGATCTTCTTTGTGGCCCTTCTCTGGACCTTCTCCAGCCTGTCCACATGATTTTTTTGCATAGTGGGGACTAAAATTGGTCACAATGCTCCAGGTGTGGCCTGAAAAGTGCTGAGTGGGATAATGTCATCTTTATCTCTGATGATGATGCCCTTATTGATATAACCCAGCATCCTGCTGGCTTGCTTTTTATATGGTAACGAAATATTGTTAGAATGCCTCGTTAAAGATGTTGTTCATTAAACAATGGTAATGAAACTTGATTAGAAATGAATGTCTTCCTAACTAGTCTATCTTTGCTTTGTGCATTTAGTAATTTGAAGAAATTAGTGGTGAATAGCAAATTTTGTCAGTGTTGTGAATAATTATACCTGCAATTATTAAACACTTGTTATTAAAGCAGATGATGGAGCTGGCAATTCCTGTTTAAGCTGCATACTAATAATATTAAGGAAGCCAAGAGAAAAACAATGGAGATGATTAGGGATCTTAGTGAGACATATGGAAGAAAGCTGACTCTTATCCAGCCTATCCAGGGAACTGTTAGAGAGGATTTAACACAAGTATTTAGTGTATTGAAATATGTTGCGATAACAGGCCCAGTACAAGAGGGAAGGGATCATTCGAGGTTATTGGCAAACATTAAAACGTGAAGTTGTGGTTCTTTATTTTCTTCAGCCCTCAGCTATGAGCCAGGCATCACACCAATATATTACCTTCCATTTTACACATGAGATAAGAGGAGAAATGCCTGGACAACACACGGGTGGACAGGTGAACAGCAAAATGATAGAACTCACAGAAGAGCAGTTTGAATTTAGCACTAAACATAGCAGTGGAATCTGCTGGTACCCTGTCAGGAGTTTCCCAGCCCCTGGAAATATCCAGTGCTGAAAGGGAGAGGTGCAGCTTGGTGCAAGCCCCAATGCTTGGGGTTGGAGACCTCGCAGCATAGTGGTAGCGGCTCATGCTCTTAATGCTGCACCTCTTGGTTGCAAACCCTGCTGACCCAGGAGGAGAAGATCTTCCTGCCTCTTGTTGATGAAAAATTATGGAAGTATTTATACAGAAAGTCAATATGGCCCTTCTGGGAGTTTTCTGGGCAGCCTAGAAAGGAAGAGTTACCCAGCTACCCAAAGGCATCACAATTCAAAACAATAAATTTTTTTCTTCAAGAACTAGGTATTTCCTCAGAAAGCATTTCTGTTTAGAATTGTGGTGGCCCAGTGCAGGACACCAATAACACCACATGCAGCTCTTGCTGTCTTCACCACGCTGTATCACACAGGGCTTTGTGGGTGCCTGTGCTGGGAGTTCCAGAGAGGAATTCCTCTCCTCCTCAGATTTATTCAAATTCATGTTGATTTTAATTCATATTTATTTTATTGTCATGGTAATTTCTCTGTCAGATAGCTTAGTACCTTTCAAAGCAGTGACTGGTGAGAAGCAGTGTCTCCCCCTGAGGCTGCTCCCTTGCAGTGTTGTTGGGGTCTTGACCACCAGTGAGCTAGTTGTGCCTTTGCCAGATGCTCTGTCAGTGTGGACCAGTCCAGGAGCAAAGGCCAGACAGGCTGTTTTCCTCGTCCTCTGGCTGGAGGAAGGACAAGAGCCTGTCAGCACATAAAATATCGCTGCTGCTACTGGGAGGGTCAAAGACCAGACTCTATTCAGAACACAAGGCCACTTGTTTTATATATATCCAACTGGTATTGCAAAAGGGTCAAAATGTAGGAAGGCAGCTTCATAGCTGTTCTCAGCAGACAAGGCAACGTGGATTTCTCAAAGCTGGCTGTTGTGCATAGGTGCCAGGATCCCATGGACTTGCTTGTGACAGGAGATGGTCACCGGTGCTGTGGTGCATGCCACCACATTGCTCAACTGAGGGCCAGTGAGGATTTGAGGACCTTTGTTCACATCATATTTTGTTCCTGGAGGTAAGATGACAGATGTGCTTAAACGATGATGGGCTCTGTTTACTCTGGGTCCATGAAGAAAAAGAAATGATGCCTCAGATTAGAGATCGGAGATGAGCAAAGTGAAAACTCATATTTGCCAAATTACCTCAGCTCCAGCGGAGAGATTAACGGGCAGCATTGGGATGTCTCCATTACATGCATCTTCACCTAATGGTTCCAGTTAGACTGAAATATTTTCTTTCTGCTGCTATAAAGCAGGTGAAACTCTACCAGAGGAAAATAATGGATATTAACTTTCAAAAGGATGGTCATTTGGACTGAAATAAAATTCCTGTGGTTAACAATATGTGCTGGAGTTACAAGATCAAGCAGTGAATTACTTATGAAATTGCTACAGGGAGGTCTTTGAAGCGGCGAATGGGGTAAAGCGTGCCCTAATATGTTTAGCAACTGATAATGCAAATTGCAGAAGAGGAGAGGAAAAGAAATTAACTCTCTGATATGTTGTTGAGTATTTATGGGGAGGTAATAAATTTCCTGACACTTCTTAAGAGAACTTGCTCATTAATCCTGGGGTCCTGGAGAACTGCCAGTTGAGGTGATTGTGCTCTGTCAGCCCAAGTCATGACCACAGCCAGATGCCACTGGCTTGTATCTGCTGCAAGACCCTCCACTGCAAGGGAAAGCGCTTCCATCTCTGTCATGCCCTCTTTACAGTTTGCAAACTGACCCCTCTGAAGTTATCCTGATGTTTCAAGTTTAAGGATAAAATGTCTATATTCTTGCATAAGGTGTGTCCGTGTTTTCCCACCAGGAGCTCCACAGTCTGTCCCTGTATGCAGTTGGAATCTGGTGTCAGCTGCAGGGGAGGTGTTGTGTTCCTTTGCTGTCCTCACCTGGCCAAGCAAGTCAGGGGCCATTCCTAAATGGGAAATTTCTACAATTCTGGAGGGTTTGGAGATGATGGGAGTCCAGATAATTGAAAAGTTTGGTTGACACTCTCCCTGAAGGGCAGAGGTTGATAAGGCAGAGAGGGAGAAGCCACCACTTCAGCATGGGAAAGTCCTCGAGAGCAGCTCTCATGACAGTGTCCTTTGGCAGTGAGTGAGGGGTATGGCCCCATTCTCTGACTGTGTTCCCTACTTACTCCCTGCTGAGCTGCTCTGCTGGTTGCATCTGCAGCTTCCCACCCAGAAATGTTTAGCACTTTTTTTGGAGGAGATGCACTCTTTGGTGGAAGACCAGAGGAGGCAGCAGGGACACCTTGTGTGTTGCAGGCAGCTCTCACCCAGGCTGGAGAAGAAGGTGCATAGTCATGGATGCTGAAACCTGCTGGATGAACACCTGTCCCTGCACAGGCTGGTTAGAGAAGGGTGCAGTATGGTGTTAGTGGGGCAGAAAGCGGTGGAGGAGGGTGTCAGAGGAAAGATCACTATTATTTCTGTGAGCTCCATTCCTTGCAAGTGATGGGTACCTGGATCAGCATCAGTTTAGGGAGTCTGTGATTAGGGTCAGCTGCTTCTCAGCGTTACACATCCCAGTAGACAACTTTGAACATGGCTCTGTTGTTACTTTTATATTGAAATACAATTGGTTTTACATCTGAGAAACAGACTGATGTATTCGTTAAGGTCTCAGTAGGATTAATTGGAAACTGATGTAGCTCCTGAAAGCCATAAACATTGAGCCATATATTTGCCTTAAGCTGAGACCTGACACACACTGCAAAAATGTTCTCATTCCTTCCACAGGCAGCCAGGCTTTCCAATGGACACCAGCTTTTTCCTGCATGCATTTGAAATCTCTTCATATGAATCCTCCATATTCTCTTAGGACTTGGTCACTGTAATGCATCTTCAGCGACTGTTAACTCTGCAGGGCCACTGTGCCTTACTTCACAGTACCCTGGTGAATGAGACTGCAGAAACATGCTCTTCTGCTGCAGCTCAAGAAAAAACAACAAAAAAAATTCCCATTAATCTGGAATAGTTTCTTACATTTTTTCAGTGAATGAGAGAAACAATTTTAACAATGTTAAGTTATTTTTTAAAGGCCTATGTAAAACCATTTAAAAACTAACATTAACCATTTCAGCATAGGTGGGATTTTTTGCATCACTGAAACGGTTCAGTGTAACTGGTGTGAACTTGTGAAGTATTGCAGTTAACTTTCTTTTTCCTTTTGTTTCCCTTTTTTTTTTTTTTTTTTAAGGAAACTGATGAGAAATTACTAACCCAGCTCAGCTTAAGAATTTAGCACTTATTTAAGGAGTAGGTGTATGCCAGGCCAGAGTGCCCATGGGATGTTCAGCCGTGCCTGTGCCCGGTGAGCTGACTTTGCCAATCCTTATCTCCTGTGCAGGTGCTTCCGTGCTCTGGTGATCTGCTCTTTGGCTCCACCAGCCTCTTCAGATCCTCTCTAGCGCTGGAGCTGGGGGTCAGACACACAAGCAGGTCTAACAGCATCTGCTAAGGCCAGCAGCCAGCAAGTATCCCCTCCCGCTTGCACCACACTCACAGCCAGAGCCCTGTGTGAAAAGTGAATATTGATACTTGTTCAAAAGTTGCTCCAGTGCCTTGAATCACTCACTTTTGTTTTCAATCCCAGCATGAAGCAATCACCATTTCTCATGCATATACAAGCAGGTTGTTAAATTGTCTGATTGCTCCAAAACTCTTGCTCAGCCTCCTTCCACCAAGGCTCACACAGTTTCTGTGTCTAACATCCCCTGTCCAGAAGTATTGATGCCAAGCACACCATTTCATACTGCAAAGCTCAGACTGATGTAATAACAGAAAGCTGTGATGTAAGAACATGCTCTGCATAATACAATTAATAATTAGGGCATGCTTAAAGCAGCAGGCCCCAATGTGCATGTAGCCTGACCCTATTCTTGACACACGGGTCTTCATGTTGTCAGTCTATAGAAGAAACATTCATCTAGAGAGACATTATTGCTTTGGTTCCCCACTTTCCTCCTTCTGCCTTGATGGTCCCAAAGGGAAACTCCACAACAGTTTTTAATTGCCAGGGCTTGCATTTCACAATCCACAGAGCACAACTGGCAGCACAGCATTCATGGCTGCTCCACCAGCGAGCTGAAGCTCCCAGGAGAGCTGGGCTCACTCCACAAGTCAGCTGTGGCATCTGTCTGCAAACACAGCACTGGACCAGGTAAGGGAATTGAATGGCCCAGAGGGCTGATGGGTGAAAAGAACTGGAGTCTGGTTTCAGATCTAGTTTCACCTAGAACCTCAAAAAGAGCCTCCAGATTTGGCTGGTGATTTATGCTAGAGGCAGCCAAACCTCCTGGCTCTCTGAGCAAAGTGATAGTAAAGAATCATTGAATCATAAAATCATAGAACCATTTAGGTTGACCCTTAAGATTATCAAGTCCAACTATTTACCTAACATTGCCAAGTCCACCACTAAACCATGTCCCTAACTGCTGCATCTGTTAGTCTTTAAAATACCTCCAGGGATGGTGACTCCACCACTTCCCTGGGCAGCCAGTTCCAGGGCTTTACAACCATTTTGGTGACAAAATTTTTCCTAATATCCAGCCTAAACCTCCCCTGGTGCAACTTGAGGCCATTTCCTTTTTTCCTATCATGTGTTACTTGGCAGAAGAGACCAGCCCCCACCTCACTACAACGTCCTCTCTTGCAGTTGTAGAAAGCAGTAAGGTCTCCCCTGAGCCTCCTTTTCTCCAGGCTGAACAAGTCCCATTCCCTCAGCCACTCCTTTTAAGACTTGTTCTCTAGACCTTCACCAGCTTCGTTGCTCTTTGGACACCCTCCAGGACATCGATTCCCTTTTTGTGGTGAGGGGCCCACAGCTGAACATGGTCCTTGAAGTGTGTCTCACTCATGCTTCCCAGTGAAACAGATGCACAATCCACTCCTGGGTGGGCAGCTGGGTGCTGAAGGGGGATGGGCAACATCAATGGCCCCCAGGGACAGGGCAGGGTGTTGTCTCACCCCCAGAGCTGCTGCACAAGCACAGCCCACAGCATTATCTGACATAGCCCGAGCTGGGGAGAGTGACTGCTTCCAGGCAGGGGACCGCAGCCCTTGCTTGCAGCAGCATCTTTCCCTTTGCCCTCATCTGCCTTCGATTTTGTTGCAAGTCCTGAATGCGCTTCGAAGAAGTATAAATTCATAATAAGCGTGTTACAGAAGTTCAGTACATCCGGGGCAGATTAAAAAGCCGTAACTTTCATGAACAGACATAAGTGTCAAGAGAGATTTATTTCGAAACAACTTTGGTGCTCCCTGGTACTCCCTGTGCCAATTAGAACAAATGCACAATAAGTCCATAATCTGCCAGTGACTATATACACAAAATGCTGCCGAACTGAGACTTGTACCCTAATTCAGATACATATTGTGCCCTCTGGATGCACGATGGTGCTGCTTGGGACTCAGCACACCAAATAAATACATGTATTCTTACATCACCAGAAAGCAGAGCTGCTATAAGCCTAGGATTTGCACAGTTCAGGGATCAGTGTGGTTTTGATTTTGCAAGTGGCTTTCATCATTTTCCATGGAAAATAAACTTCCACTACTTCATTACCACACCACACCCCAATTTCTCCGGGTACAAATAGCAAATACGTGAGCTAATGCAGCGCTGTGCCACTGGATGTGGAGGTAGAGGTTTTGCAGCACCCCATGCTGATGCTCAGGCACCATGCCACAGCCCCCAGCAGCTCTTGTATGGTTGCCATGCTGTTGCAGGGAGAGCCGGGATGGGGCCAGCGCTGAGCTGGAGAGGGGCAGTCAAGCCCTGCCAAACTGTCTCCACTCTGTGCCAGGCTAAGCAGTGCTAACAGAGGAAATTGTGAGCTGCTAAATTTGCCCTGGGCTCTTTCCCTTGCGATATAGGTCATGCTCTGCATCTTGCCTCCCTGGTCTTCTTGTTGCAAAGCAAATCCTCTCTTGGGAAGAGTGGTGCTCCCATGAGCTTGTGCCCAAGAAGAAGGGGAATAAATCACCCATCTCACAGAGATACAAATACATTTGTTGTCTATCGCATTTTAACATCAAAACAAAATGCTCCAGTGGTGGATGGTTTACTTATTCCTTTTGCTTCCTGAGCAACCACAGACACCAGTCTGAACTCTGCAAGGCTCCACTGCACCAGAGGTTGTGGCTGAGCGAGTGCTCAGTTGCATGATCACAAGCATGTTGTTCTACTGGTACGGACTGGAGGGAGCTCTCTTCATCTCCATCCATCCTCCTCCTTCCCAGTTTTCCGATTTCAGGAGTTTCTCGGTCATTCTGTGGCTGACCTTGTCTTCTTCTGACGTACAGCACATTTCAATGGGCTGACAACAGCAATTCAAACGTCTGTGCTGTATTGCTGCTTAACATCTCCCAGCCTTTAATTTCACCTTGAACTCTACAGGACTGGCTAAAACTGCTCTGGAAAAAGGTGTCCTATGAACTGCCCATGTTCAAGGCCAGGAGCTGGATTTATCAGTTTTCCTTTAAAACATCTGGCAATGATTACTTGGAGGCAGATGGCAACCTGGATGATGTGTTGGTCTGACCTAGCTGGACATCAAAGACTACTCAGCAAGAACAGATTTTAATGTTTTAATGAAGTGCCCATTACATCCAAGTGTGTACAATATATGCTTATGGTTTCCCCAGGGATTCACCAGAAGGAAAACCGAAAAGGAAACAAGCATCTTCAGGGGCAAGCTTTCTGTTTGTTTTCTTAGGACACTGACTGAATGGTATCTATTAAACCAAGCATCCACTGCTTACAAAACCACAGGGTGCTAGGAAATTTTGAGGTCGAGGAGGTCAGCAGAAAGATTCCAGTGAGGGTAAATAAAAAATAATAAATGCAGTTAAAATAAATGTGGTTTTTTTGCTTGTGGCAAAACTCCAGAGAAGAAATTCCAGAAAGATGTTCTGAAGTTTAAAAAACGTTCCCCAAGACATCGGGAGCTTCCAGAATCAGTAAGGGGACAAGTGCTGCATCCACAGCAAGCCCTTCCTCTGAGGAGCCCACGGAAAGGAACAAACACTTTTTGATTTATAAAATGAGAAATCTTAATATCAGAGTCTTTCTCAGGCAACTCAGGACTTAATATTAGGCATGAACACCATCTGTACCCATCACCTTAGAGGACAGAGCAAAACAAGGATCAAATGATTAATTTTGTTGTTTACAATGTAGGTGCAATGCTCTTTCTCAGGTTCAAGGACTTGACCTGCATTAGGAAACAGTCACTATTTCATTAAATAAATGCCTTCATTTGTCTTTCTTTCTTACCAATCTTAAAAAAAAAAATTACAAATATATCTTTTCTTTGTGTCTTTTTCCTACCTCCTGTCAAACAATGGCCCATCCAAGGGCATCTCTCAGTTACAGCTGCGGCTACCTGCAAGAGAATGTAGAACAGGCTTCACCTCCAGGCATCACCTTGGAAACAGCAGAGTGGCTTTATGCAGTGTCCAGGGGAGAGAGGGATGCTTTACAGTGAAATGAAAAAGGCATTGACCTTCTCCAAAGTGCTCTCAATCTGTTGTTTATGGTAGGTAACAGCACCCAGGTGGACATAGGCTGATGCTTGCGGCTGTCAGCCTTGACTCCACAGCCCTGAGCATAGTAGGGTCAGCTGAACTGCTCGGTTCCCAGGCCTGGGATGTTGCTTCCAAGAGTTGTGTTACTACCAGAGATGGAGGTCTGTTGAGCATGTCTCTCAATTTCTCTTTTGTTATCGCAAGGAGGAGGCTTTGCACTGCGTCAAATTGTTCTGCACTGTGGAGGGAGCCTGTGGCTCTTGCAGTGATGTAATTCTGATTACAAGGAGTTGCACTGTGCTAAAATAAATCACATCCTCTGCTGGCTGATGTCACTGTGGAAAGGAATGGCCTCATAGCCTGAAAATCTACAGCTGATAATGGGCAAAATGGTAACACATGCACACAGGTTCTCGTGGAAAGGGTTTACTCATTAAAGACAAAGCAGAAAAGCAGCAGCAATTCCTGTAGAAAAAAATAGGTGAGTGACACAGACACTTACAAAGGTATAAAATGAAGTCAGGCTGTTGTTTCTGTCTTCCTTTAATCACACCTCATCCAAGCAGCCTGATACTGTCACCCACCCTCACTCTGTGCACAAGTAATAGCTCTGCTGACTGCCACAGGGTCGACAGAGATTTCTCCATGATACTTTGGTCACTCCAGGGATCCCATCCAACACACCACCAGAAATAAGGCAAAGTGAAGGCCTGGGAATGCACCTGTGGCATAGCTCAGGTTTATAACATCTGTCCTGCTGCAAACCAAGGGGATCCTGCTTGTTTTAGCTCATTACCAGGGAATCTTGCAAGAGCCCTCCTGTGCAAAAGGGATAGCAGAGCTGGGGGACATGCCACCATGCTGGGGGAGAGTTGCAGCCCACAGTGACATGACAGCTACATGTGCCACTGACTGCATTGTATTTCAGATAAACTGAGCTGTACTTTGTAATATTTTCACAGCAAGATGCAGTGTTGGGGATGCTGGTGAGAGGGAAGCTGAAAAAACAGAGGTCAGCAGAGATTGTGTGAGTGGGGGTTAGAAAGAACATGCACTAATTGTCTTCGTCTTGTCAGTTATCTATGATATTCATATGTACCTTTATTTCTAGAGTTGACATGGAGATGCTGTAAGAATAACAATCACTTCAGCTTGCAGGCAGAAGGATGCTTTTGCTAAAGGTGAAAAGTATTCCTGATACTGAAAAGGCGATTTCCTCCATGCTTTGTCTTGACAAGACAGAAAAGCCACCTGAGCCAAAAATGTAGATACTGCACCTGGAGTGGAACCCAAGCTTTTCCCACCTTCCTGCTTTTGCTGCAGGTGAATGACTCACTGTCCACCCTGGGAGCTCACATCACAAAGCTTTCATCACTCAGTGCTGCCAGCTGAGTGATGCCTCCTGGTGCCAGTGGCCTCATGTGGCATCAGTAAGGACCAGCAAAACACGATCCCATAAAGGATGGAGGCAAACAAGGGCTTCAGGACTCAGGACACATTCTTATGGAGACAAAGTCAGCAGAAGCTGTCATCAGCTAATGGACTGAGCTCTGTGTGTGTTGGTGGTCCCTCCATATCTCCATGAGCCTAAGAGGAAAGATGTGGCCACACAGAGCAATTCAGCAGCTGTGCAGGATGGTTACAAACCATAAAGCAGGCAGCTTCATTTACTGCCTTGATTCTTGCAGGCTGCCTCAGGCTGACAAAATCAAATGATCCACAGAGGGTGAAGTAAATGAAAAAGACATCTGTCTCTGGTGCTGGCTGAGTGTCTGGGAAAAGAAGCTCACCTGCATCTCAAGATGATGGAGGCACCAACAGAGCCTCAGGCTTTGGGACGAGATTGCATGTGACAATGGGAATGAAGTGAAAACCGTTAGTTAGCATTGTTATCGGGAATAGCAGAACTCTTATATGAATGAGGTAAGTTCATGGGGAAAACCTTTTTCTTTACAGGTGTCTACGTTTTCCAGCTTGAGGCCTGAGCTTGAAGACACACGTAGCCATGCACAGACTCCCCAGTGCATGGACAATGCCAGGACCAACTTCCTCACCAGTGGGTATAACTTGGGTAAAAAAAAGAGAAAATGGGTGCTTGGTGTTGTCATGGTTACTCTGAGGCTGGACTTGCTGAGCAAGAACAGGAGGCTGCAATAACTTGGATGTTCCCTAAGCATTAATTTTTAAGAAAAATGTTTCTTTTTGTTGTTGTTGTTGGTGGTGGTTGGTTGGTTTTAAAGAAAAGTGTTTCATCCCCTGTGCAGAGGGAACATAGGATGAGCTCACATGTCTTGCAGTGGGGTGTTTTAAGATGACCACTACACTTAACTGGAGTGCACAGACCTGCAGAACCCAAGGACTACTTTTTGCACACAGGCCTAATAAAATGAAATAATGGGTGGCTCAAAAACTTGACATTTTTCCTTGTCACCTTTGCATTTTATTCTTCTCTTTTCCATGAGCTGCATTTTCTTTGCTGTCTTCTCCTGATTTCTGCTTCCCCACCCTCACTCCTTCCCCTCTTGGCTGCCAAAGAAGCTTGCTGGCTTCTCTTCAGGAGATCCTCACTGCAACTGAAGTCCCAGAAACATTCAAAAAATCCATGTCTTACTTTCTTCCCTCCAGTTGCTACCTCCCCCAGTGTGACACTTACTCATGGGATACTCACCTGCTCTCCCTGGCCCACCTCCCAGCTCTTTTGCGACCTGCAGCCTTGTGAGATCATTGGATTCTTGGCTGTTTTTGGAGGTATGTCTTCCACAGCCACAGTGTTTCCTTCATTCTTTGCTCACCACATCCAAGCTCACTTTGCGCTCCTGACCCAACGACTGCTGGGGACCTATCAGCTCTTTGCTCCAACTGCTTGGCCAGGTAGAAATGACTTCTTCTCTTCTTCTTACACAAGACATGGCAGCTTTGATACCACCACCTTCTCCCTGTTCTTATTCTCTTGAATTAGGATTTTTCATATGAGTCAGCAAGCAAATCCAAACCAAATCCTGTCTTGGACTGCAGCTGAACCCAAATATGTTTGGGTTTCTGCACCACAGAACAAAAGCTCATCTGGTTTCCACAACAAAAGGCTATTTGGCACTGCTTCCTAAGTGTCACAAGTAGATTGTGATGTGCTTCTAAGGGATGCTCTTCTCATCTCTTCTCCACTTTCCCTCTTCTTTCTGTTCTTACCAATAATTACAGCTGGGGTAAGACAAAGCCTTCATTTTACCAGACCTTCAAGGGTAACAGGAGGAAAATGCCATAAAAACTCACCCTAGTTAACTAGGCAAAGCAGGTGAAACTTCTTTATGCAGTTTAACAGCAACATTGGGAGCTTTTGCCAGTTTTATGCAGAACTTAAAAAAATGGTCAGTGATATTCTCCAGAAAACAGGGTCACATTTTAAAACCTGGGAAGGGACAAAGATTTTACTTTAACAGATAAGAAGATGCTCAGCGTGAACCCAGACAGATGTATTTCCCTGAGCTGTAGGCAGACCAGAGTGGAAAGTGCTGCAGCTTCTTTTGGTTTAACATGATGGTGTTCAGACTCCAGCATCTCACCCTGGGTGAGGAAAGTGACTGTGGTCTTTTTGTAAGTCTTTAACAGAGAAAGCACTAAGGAAATACTGTATGTAACTGGTAGAACCAGAACAGTTACTAACTTGCTGTGGGATAGTGATTTAGTATTTTATTGCATTAAAAAAAAATAATTTTTTTTTAACCTGCTTTAATAAACGCTTGAGGAATGGTGCTTTAACCAACTATCACAAATACTGTGGCAAGGCAGTGGATATATAACTCCTTCCTGCAGATCTGAACTGCCTGAACATTAAGCCATCCTAACAGAGGATGACAGAACAGGGAGCACAGCTTTTTAAGTGCTGCCTATATTAGATACCACTTAGATTGGTTTATAATGATTTGACCTGTACCAACATAATTCCACTGACTTTTTACACAATGTTACTGTTGTGTTTTATAGGAGAAGGTGATGGTTTAGTTCAACCACAGCAGTTTTTTTACAGATCAACCTACTTTATAGATCAGGTTTATATGGTTCTTGTAAGAGGCTCAGAAGGAAGATTGGCACAGTGGTTTTTATTTCCATTTATACAAGGGCAACTGAGCCCAAGGAGTTAAATAAATGGTGAGAATCACACAGGGCATTGGGCAGAAAAGCAAACTCAAGTCAGACCCTGCACATTCTAAGCTAGAGCACAAGCAACAAGTACCATCCAAGGGGTAACCCAGATTAGAACGATTTCTAAAGGGTATCCTCTGTAGAAAGTCTTCTTCCAAGAAACACATTTCTGGCAGCTCTTCCCTTACCAGCTTTCAATGCTCTCAAGCTGCCAAAATGAATTGCTCTCTTTGAGAAAGCTTTCAATTTATTCAGGCTGAATCTGCCGCCCCTTATGGATTTGAGTTATTAACCATTATTTTTATCTACACTGCATCTGGCTACCACATTTGCTTAAATAAAGATATTTTTCACTCTCTTTCTTTTGCATTTTGAAGCAAATAAAATTGCTTGAAATGTAGAGAGGTGACCATTCTTTGAGAAGTGCAGGATTTTCAAGGAAATCTTTAGTGTAGAGTACTTCTCGCGGCAGCAAGTTATTTTACTGAAGCACACAATGTAGTGGGTTTATATACCATTTACTTACACCTGATTAATGAAATATCTCTTCTCTGTTCCAGCTTTGTTCTAATTTAGTAACCGAGATATAAAATAATTTGGCGAATACACCCATCTATTACCCGGCACTACAGCAATGTCGTATTTTTAATTTTGAATGAGGTGACTAAAAGTGCTTCATTAGACAAAGACAGAAAGCTGTTATATGGTCTGTAGAAGCTGAAATGAGTATATACAAAATAAGTATATATACTTAGAAATAGGTATATATAAAGTTATCAAATCCAAATCCAGCTACAGCCTAGTTCCCCTGATTTCAGTTGGCATGAATTGCCTATAATAATGGAGACATTTTAAAAGGAGGAAGAGAAAATGTCTCATTTCTCATTCAGCCTTGACTCAGGCAGGATAGGGAAAATTTACCCTTCAAAAAACAGTTTCTAACTAAAGTCGCAGCGCTGTCTCACTGTGGTGTTCTTCAAAATCATTTGAGTGCCATCCTGAAGGGAACTGGGGAAAGTGGAAGAAAGACTTGAAGACTTGTGGGGAAGGGAAAGGAAGGGAAGGGAAAAAGGAAAGGAAAGGAAAGGAAAGGAAAGGAAAGGAAAGGAAAGGAAAGGAAAGGAAAGGAAAGGAAAGGAA
>JAAGNO010026641.1:34919-47916 GCA_033439905.1 Ceryle rudis | reverse complement strand
GTTAGCTCTTTTTGTACTTCCTTTCTTCAAAATTTTTAAACAATTCTCTCTAAAAACCAACACACTTTTTCTTCTATTTTTATTTTTTTCTTTTTCTTCCTCCCCCCCCCCCCCCCCCCCCCCAGAGTTCTGTCAGCCCAAGGTTTTTGGGAACTAATATAATGAGAGAAGTCAAATTTCCACAGAGCTATTATGGGTACCCTCCTAGTAGCTGTGCTAACAAGATTCATCACCAAACATAATGGAAGCCTTCTCCAAAACAAGACAAAGGTACTGTAATGAGCTAGGCAGGAAGCAGGGGCTGCGCTCTCTGTGTAAGGGTAGTCAGTGTAAATCTTTTTGGCACTAATGGTGTTTTTTTTCTAAGGCTGAACAACGACAACAACATTTGTACAAAGCATGAGAATTCATGAATGTCTGGCAGTATTGTCTCTGCAATACAAACAAGACTATCTGTTTTTCGCTCTACATTTTCAATTCAGTACCAGCTGAATTCTGCAAAAACATGGGTTAGTACTGATACACCAAATAACCGACTCATCCCATTTGGATCCCACAACTGAAGCGTATCAGAAGTAACACCAACTGTTACTAAACAAGCTCTTCCTTAGCTACAGAACAAATAACAGAATCACCTCAACCTCACATGCCGATCCTAAGGCACATACAAAAGAAAACATATTAAAATCAAGTAGTAGTTAACAGTGCTGGAGGAAAAGAGTGCTACATGAGATCATTTCTCTGGGCTAAATCTTAGGCATTGTAATACTTCATCTAAGCCCATACTTATCCAAAAGTCTGTCAGTATTTACATAGGCTTGTATTTTTTGGACCCATGCAGTGTGCTAGAAGGGTAGCTTCCAGCACTGCTGACATTTACCATTTCTGTAAAAGTTAATGTATTAGTTATTAGCCAGCAAGCTCAGGAATGCATCTTTTTCAAGAGCAGGCTGCAGTGCAATGCAAGTTGGCAGCTGCCCTGGATCCCTCCAGTTTCAGAGGGAAAAAGTCATCTGTACATACAGGCAGGAAACCTAAAGCCAACTGATCCACAACCACAGCATCTTAACATTGTCTCACTATAGGCAAGATTTCCTACCATGAGCAACCAAGAAAGATGAAAGGATGAGCTGGCTATTGAAAAAGGACAGCTGTTGGATAAAACAACTCATACCACCATTTTCTTTCTGCTGCTGAAGCCACCTGGCTACAAAGCCAGAAGTACCACGATGTTCAGCTCAGCTCTACCTGCTGACAGAAACTACTGTGACAAAAAGAACCTCCAAGAAGAGCCGAGAGTGCCTCAGCAGAGGAAGGTCACATGAGAATGCATTAATAAAACGAAGATCACAGACCCAGTGGCAAAACACATTTGTAAGACACCAACAATCACCCCACAAGTACACACATATGCAAAGTGCCAGAACTGCATGTCTAGTATTTCCACTAAAAATCAAAACAACAGAATGCACCTTATTTATGCCTGGCTTCATAATCCTGAATAAGGAGTAGCTACACTGTGTTGAAAAGTACACATCAAGTACCAATAAAAGGGACTGCCCATCAGCTTCACAGCTGAAACAAGCTGGTACTTTTTGCTGCTTCCTAGAAAAACAAACAGAAAAACGAGCTCTGAAACACGCCTCAACAAAGGAAAACAGAGAAGTAGAGAGCAAGTCAAGAAACAACAACGGCATGGCTGGCAGATTAAACAGTCCTGAAGTCCAAGAGTTACCTTTTTTCAAGCTCACAGTTTTCTGTAGCATGGTGTATTTTGTTCTCATACTTCATACAGCAAAGCTGCTCCTAGAGAGTGCAAGGAAAGCCATAGGATTGACTTGCTTTGCTACCGAGACACATTCATGGTTAAATGTTGGTGGCACCTCACAGTGGTGCACTCAACCAAGAGGAACAGAGGCTGCACTGCCAGGGTGCCTGGGGAGAAAGCACAGCCAGCAGCATCCTTTAGGATGGGACAGGGAGAATGAGTGCTGGAGCCCACTGGCTCAGTGAAAGGTCTCAAAATGGCATCTCCATGCGAATGCAACTGTTTTGACTAGAAGTACCACTATGGTCCCCAGCTCTGCCCCTTGCTACTGGACAGGGTACAAACGCTGTAGGCTACACACTGTGGAGAACCTGTCGTTGCTAAATATTAAACATCTGTGAGGGATAAATGTTTTGCAAAGTGAGACATGGCTGAGGAAGCTACAGTTTCCTTCATCTCCACACTCCACTCCTAAAGGGGGGGGAAAAAAAAAAAAAAAAAAAAAAGAGAAAAGTAGCAATACCTATCCCATTCTAAGCATGCTCTCACTTCTTGGTGTTTTTTAAAGATGCTAAATAATCGTTTTGATTGTTTCTTCACCTCCTTCCTTAAACCTGCAGAAAATTCCACATAATTTAGACATACTTTTTCAAGACTAGAGGCTTTACCACAGCTTCTGGAACAACCATTCGAGAAATACTTGACTTGCCTTTTATTAAATGCCAAATCCTGGGTAGCTGTTGTTAACTTTCTATAACCTTCAATAGGTAGCTGAAGTGTATCTGTTCCTTTACATCAGTGAATTGTTCAGCTGGATGAATCTCGTTCATTTCTGTTGCATTTAATTTATGAAGTAGCTTTTGGGGAACAGAGGTAAGAAACCCTACTTCCTGCTCTCTCCATTTGCTACCTTCATGAAATTTGCCCAACTACCAAAATCACAGAAAAGTGAATACTAAATAATAACTTAGATATAAAAATACTTATTAAGTAAGCAAGTTATCAGCACACCTACACTTAAGCAGCTATTGAACTATTTCTAGGAAAAAATACTATTCCATCTGCATTCAACTTTTAACATTTGTTTCATATGAAACCTGCCTATTTTAAAGACTCTTCACTTGACAAAAAGTATTTTCTGCTCCCCAATCTTTACAAGATAATTCTTTTAAAGCAAAGAGCTGAACATTTATAAAGCATCTGCTTGTGTAAAAAGAGTGATTCAGCAGGAAACATGTACTTGAAATACCCTTCACAAGAAAGAGCTTATTCACGCAGGGGCAGTTGGCAGGGATATCTCAGTCTCCACTTGAATGCTCTTTTTCCAGCTTGTGTTGAAGGGATTCAGATGCCTGGGAGGAAGCTAATCACCATTTTTATAGGCCGTGGAAAGCAGGGTCTGGTTCAGAATTGCAAGTGCTTGTACCAAAGCTCTCCCAGTGAAAAGCAAAGGGCTATAAGTTAATGTTCAACAGAAACTGGCAAATCTGCTGTGCTCACTGAGCCATGTGGTCAGGTATGAATTGGAAGTGTACACATAAAATAGCATAGTAAGTACAGTTACTCAAAGTTCAGCTACAGCATTTAAGGCACAGCACGCTAAAGGGAAAAAGGCAGCAAGCACCTAACAAATGAAATATTCTAACCAGTTCTAATCCTTCCACAATTTCTGCTCACATTAACTATGTATTAAACCAGCTTTGCTGCAAGCCTGTAATGTTTCCTTATAAATCTTGCAAAACACAGGAATAAAAGCTTTAGATTTGCTAGTCAGTATAAGCTGAAGTCAGCAAGTAATGCATATAACTGGAAGCAAAATTTGCCATGGTCTGTTGTAAATATCATTGATGTAATCAAGATATACCACCAAACAGACTCATTTATTAAATGCAAGAAGTGGTCCTGCAAGTTACTTCTGGATACAGGTTTTACTCTTAAGTTTTTCATCAAAGTCAATGCTAGCAAAGCTTTAATAGAATATAATGGATAATATAGTGTAAGAGTAAAAGCCCAAAGCAAACAGCTGCCACAGAACTTAAAAATAACACACTTTGTATAAATAATCTAGTCTTCCTATTTATTGTGTGTCTAACACAAACGCTCGGGAGCTAGTTCACACCATGTCACAACTCCTTGTCAAGCTCTTCCTGTTATATTTTTAATGTGTACTATTGATTAATCAGTTACTGGAAGATGTAGCAGCTCTTAAACTGCTTGTACTTCCAAGTTCTTGGACAAGAACGAGTATTTCGTACACAGTGAAAGAGGGCAGACACACTTGGACAGAACAAATACAGAAGACATGGCAATATCACATTTATGATCAGTTCCATTTTCAAAGGTCCCCAGGCAGCAGGCATCCTACCTGTAAGGCACATTCATTCCCTGCAACACTGCAAAAAGAAGTGCTACAGCTCAGCACAGCCACCTCTAGGCATTCAGATTTCGGTTCTTAATCCATGCCACCAACGTAACCGCGTTTCGCAATCACAGGGCTAGGTAAGATCAATAATGTGCTAAATACCTGTTTCAGCAACAAAACCATGAAGATTTTAGAAATACTGGATTTGATTGCTGTCAGACAGCTGATGTAGGAAAAAATTGCAAACAATTTGTGGGTGCAAAAGTGACCGTTACTTCAGAAACTACTGGGAAAACCATTAACTGGATCTTTTATTTGTAAACAGGTCTTATACAGCCAGTAACTATGAAAAGCATTCTCTTTAAAGTTAGCTGTTTCCTAAATTAATTTGGAACAGTTTGCATAGAGACATTTGTTCTAAAGTAGCTGAGGCAGAGCTACACATCAGGTGACACTGTATAGATACTTCTACAGTACCATACTATTAATAGAGAAAAAGGAGGACACAAAAAGGAAGTATTACTCTATAAGGAAAACGTCAGGCTACAAAGTTAGCATTTTGCCATCAAAATGCACTACTACCTATCTCTTCAATAGATGTTCAGCCTTCGTAATCAGCATCCACACACTCTCACTCTGAACGCGTTAACTTAAACTGAAAATCCCTTGGTTAAAGGGGGATATTTACAAACAGCTTCAGAAGAAGTCACCTATATAGATCTGCTCTAGGATTTGTGCATCCCAAGGTAGGTGAAATTATTAATATAACAGTATCATTCTGAGAAAAATGGAATTTATGAACTCTGTTTTATAAGCATGCAAGCATACAACAACACACTGCCTGTGCTACTAGAAGTTTTAGGCTGAGTAACATAGCAACCTGGAATCTTCTATTTTCAATTGAAAGCAAAGATTTAACCAACTGGAAGACTTAGAAGGGGGAGTAAAATAAAATACAATCCTCATTACATTCTGGGATTTGTTTGTGGAATTTAAATAGTCTTGATGATCTACAGTCATGACATTCCAGTCCTGCTGCCCTTGGAAAAGAAAAGGAGCTAGATTTTTTAAAGGAAAAGTTAAGCATATTTGGTAAATGTTTTAAATAATATATCTGTGGTCTTTTTCATTTTAATAGCCTTCTGCTGACTGCAATACTATTGGCTGTTGCACTGAAGAAACAATATTTGCATCACAGAATCAAAGAATCATAGCATACCAGGTTGGAAGGAACCTTAAGTCCAACCTTTCTCGGCAAAAGCACAGTCTAGACAAGGTGGCCCAGCATCCTGTCCAGCTGAATCTTAGAAGTGTCCAGTGTTGGGGAACAAGATGATGACATTCAAGGACTTGGTTCCAAATTAAGCCATCGTGACCCTTGAGGGTAAGGGGATTCAGTACTTAAGATGGCACCCTCTATTATTTATTGTTTCAAAGGTGAGCCAAAAAGTTCCTGCTCTAATAGTTAACTGTCTTTTTTTTCAGGTATCCGGACAGACCAAAACTGGCAAAGACTTTTAAGATTTATTTTACAGTATCTAGTTCAGGACCTTCTTTCCCTGAAGGAGTTGACTTCTGTAATGCAAAGCAAGTAAACATACTTTTCTCTTCTTTTCTCCAACTGCAAAAATTGAACCAGAGCCCTGAACCCTTCTTATAGCAATCAAAGATTTTTCAAATACAACTAACATCTCCTACAAGGCTTGAGATGCACCACAGGTTCTTCATGGTCTTCATCCATAGCTTATAGGACAGTTGAGGCAAAAAAACCCCAAACCCTATTTCCCAGTATTCCTCCTGTAACCATCCAGAACTACCATATTTTCTATTAATCTCTGCATGTGCAGGGCCCTGGCTTTCCCTCAGGGAGCCTGGATTCCTCACCAGCATTCCTTACCTTGGTGATTCAGGGAGATGCGATTAGAGGGTTCTTGGAAACCTGGTTCCACCAGATCCCGCCGACCATGAGCCGAAGTCTGATCTACATTGTCCTAAAAACAGAAGAGCAGAAAAATCTTATCAACAACAGGCAATCTGTACTCCCTGCAAGCTATACTTCACAAACCCGAACCACTGATACAAAAAAATCCCTGCCACACCTCTGGAAAGAGAAAACAGTGTTGGGGAAGGGGGGCAGAGGGAAGATTGTAGGAGGACACTAGACTATCACATTAATACAGGTGGCATGAATCCAGAATCAATAACGATGCTGTTGGCTCCTCTGTACATCAGCATTACATTTCAAAATGGGAAAAGGTGATGTAATGCACTTCATGTAACAAAAGTTTCTTCTTGCATCCAATTATGTGGAGGCTTGGGGCTTTGTTATCTTTAATTCAGTCTGTGGCTTAGGGGTTTGTAACAAATTAACTGGACTGAAACAGATTCAGTAGTGAACTACCAAACCTCAAGAGGAATCAGAAGTTCTGTTTAGATAAACCCCCATAGCTCTGGATGCCAACCTGTTTTTTTTTTTTTCTCTCATACTGGAACTCTCAGAAGATAAGGTTTCAAGAAGTTTTAACAGACTGAATTTGGCTAAGTCTAAAATACCACAGTTTCTCATGGAACTTGCCAACAAAGACAACTAGGAGAAAGCAGAAAAGTGTAAGAAAAGCAAACTCAAGTCACACTGAGTTTTAGAAGCATAAGAAGAAAATTTAGAACAGGTACACAGTTTTACCAAGTTGGCACACCTTTGCCTATACAAGTTATAGGTGGGTATGGAAAACAAGAAGCAAGTGCATAAAGTTGACCACATTAATATATATCACTGCCCATAAACTGTGCTGCAGTGATGTACATGACTGTATACATGTTCCTGCTGTGCCCAAATTGTGGGATAAACACACAACAGCATGACCTGCATTTATGTAAAAACATAGGAATCACCTTCACGGCAAATGACATTGTAATTACATCAGAGCAGTGGCATCCACACAGTGAGCAGCAACTCAACTATTTGCAACCATGAGCTCTGAGCTCAGTGTTTCCAGCTTAGAGAATAAAAACTAATATTCAAAAGCACAATGGATGTAGTGTTCGGGGATAAGAGCTATATACAGTTATACAAGATATGAAATAAATTATCTCTTCTTCAGAGAGACCGTCTCAAACATCAGATACTTGAGCTTTCATTCAAGTGCTGAAGCACCACTCTTGAGTGCCAGAACCATCAGGGATCAATTCAGGAGCCCACAGGCTCCTGACAAGAACTGCCAACAGTTGTATGACTAAGGGAGCTTTTAACAAGCAAACAGCACATAAGATACATATGGCACCCATCTATCTATGCCAGATACAAATGGGACCACTCAGTCTTCTGCCTCCATATTGGCTACTTCCCCCTATAGCTCTTTACATACTTCTTGATGATATTCACAACACTGGCCATTGTTTCATGAGCTGTATCTAACTAATCTCACGGGTTTTTGTAGATATTCTTAAGAATAAAGAAAAAAAAAAATCAGACCTCCCATTAGCATGACTGTATTTAGTTTTATTTTCTCGAAACATGGAAATATCTGTTAGTTCTGTGACTGCAGCCAACCAAATACACGTTAGGAACAAACAACTCATGAGCTCCTGTCTCTGGCAAATGCCTTGCAACCTCAGGGTATTACATCCTAACATTATTACTGCTTTTGGAGGGCTAATCGTTTTCACTAGTTCCATCTCCTTTTCTCTGGGATACCACACAGCTGGCACTGACCTCGCCCACATAATCTCAATTTTAATTTTCAGGCAGGAAATTTGGGACTTGCAGCATGAGAAGGCCACTGCAGGAAGCAGAAAGTACATGGAAAACTAAAAGTCTACTCCCTAGAATGTTTAGCAGGGGGACATGATGGGGAAGGAGATGCTGATCTAGGAAAAGTTTCAGTCAAAGCTTAAAGCTGAAGTTGACTGCTCTTCAGTTATTTCATACCTAGTACAAAAATTGAGATGTGAGTATTGTAGGCATGAAGAATAAAGAAGTAGAACATCCTTCCTCCTAGGGCAGAGCTTTACTTGTGTGTTTCCCCCCATGCAATTCAACACCACATTTTTTGTCAGGTAGCTAAAACCTCACTGACACAGTTTAGCAGCATTAGTTCCACCTCCCAGGAATAAGTGCAGACATCTGACATGTGGATGTAGTTGAGTATTGTTTCTCACATGGGAAGAGCAACAGGGCATCCCAACAGAAATAAAAACTGGATCATGAAAACCAGTTAGAAGCTACTTGTTGCACACCTGTGTTTTCAGTTGTCCCAAGACATAAAAGTCCCTAGGGGAAGGGAAGATTTGTGCAGTAGTAACAGGAGGATGAGATGTGGCCAAGAAGCATCTCTTTACTTTGCATTTCCCACAGCTGTAACACACAAACATTTAACTGAGAAGACCTTACTTCAGGTGTAAAGCTGGCTGCAAGCCCATCACTCTTCAATTAAGTTTGTTTGTTTTTTTTTTTTTAAACTAGCAATTGCCAGTAATTTACAGGAATAAGATTCATCCTCTCTGGAATTACCTTACAGCAGGTACCAGAAAAACTAAGAACCACAGGCCTCACTCGCAAAGCTTAAGCCAAAGTCACAGTAAGATATGTCAAAGTTTTCAGAAGCAGAGTTTTTAATGGCTAATGACTGCTCGTGTTGCCCGTACAAAGCAGACACCCCTGCCTGTTTTGTTAGATGTAAACCTACTCAGGAGGTCTGCAGCTTAAGCAAAGCGTGGAAGCAAAGGTTTCCTCTGGGCACCGAGGGCCAGCACTTTACTTTAGCCCAGGTGCTAAAGTAAATCCACAGACGTGCATAAACAAAGCCACACCTGTTAAAGCAATGCAGCCAGCAGAGGAGAAAAGGTAAGGGCGGTGCAATTTAAAGAGCTCAGGGTAGTTTCACATGACCCTCCAGAATCTGTTTCTGTCCGTTGTGCACAGACAAACAGTGGCATTTGGCCAGCCGCAGCAGAGACCAGACAGACACTGCAACAAGGTTAAAGGAAGAAAGGGAAAAAAAAAAAAAGTTTTACAATTGCTCCATGCTAGCAGCCTCATTGTTGGGCTCCAGAGCCATGGCCTAGGCCCTCAGCAAGGTGGGCACCTGCTTTGGTCCATCACCACCCCCCCTGCTGCTGCTGAAACTGGGCTCTCGGTAAATCATGTTTGCTCCATGTTTTAATCCCCAGCTTTCCCTCCTCTTCCAATAAGTGCTCTCAATATGAAATTAAAGCATGTTACTTAACTTACTGTGCCATCCAGCTATTGTAGTATTTTTAGAAGCTAGCTGAGCATTAGCCCTCTCTGACTTGTTTGCATGTACTATTTTCTCTGGTAGTCAGCATCTGTGACCAAGGATGATTAAATCGAATTACTAGCAAGAGTGCCAAAAAGACCTGAAGCAGGGTTTATATTTTACAGAGTCCTTTAAAGCATTAGCATTTCATATAGCCAAACACACTATCGTCACTACAGGTTAGATTTCAGTGTCCTTTTGCAAACCCATATTGCACAACGCAAAATGTGACATGCTTGCATCGCATTAAGAGCCAAAGTCCACTCACAGACAGTGTTATCTCTACGTATCAGTAACCAGGACAATCTGGATTTATTTTTCAATCTATAACCAAGCCTTTCAAGTTGCACTCCTTCAACTATGACATAAAATGCTTGCTGCTGTTTGTGCTAGCATGATAAGCATTTCAGTTATCAAAGAAAACATTAAATCTGGTCTTTTAATCGGAGAATCAGACAGCCATATACTACAGCAGCTCTGCTGTCTGCACATGTGCTCTTTAATCGCTTCTTTGGTTCCAAGTGCTACTGTTCCCACCTGCAGTTTAGCTCACAGGAGTATTTATCAGTACATGAAAGTAGTATTAGCCTGACCGGTGTGTTGCTACTACTCTCTTGCTGCTTCTCTCAACCTGGTTCCTTGAGCAAAGGTTATCCAGCCAGTCATTCAGGATAATCTTACAGGTAAATAGGGCTTAGAGACCTAAGGAAGCAGATTTGAAAGTACAAATAATAAAGTATCATCTCTATTTCCCTTCTCCCTCATTCTTTGCAAAGAAAGGGGCCTGACATTGTCAGAGACAGAGTAGCTTTCTCAAGAGTTCTGGAAATCCCCTTTTACTGAAGGCTTCAACTTTTTCTAACTCCAGCAATCACTGGAAGTTTACAAGATGAAGGAAGGCTATGAGTGGCAGCACAGCTTCTCGGAAGCTCCTGGGAGCACGGCCAGACTGAGAATGTCCAGACCACCAAGATGACAGTCCCTGGTTTTGGATTTACTGTAGCTGTCTGCAAACCCACACAGCCGTGCCCCTGAACAAAAGGTTCAATTGAGCAAGAGTCACGCGTACTCATGCCAGCAGTACCACAGTGACAAATTAAGATCATGACATACTTCTGATGTTTGTACACTGTCCAGCACAACAGAAAGTCACATCAGACGTGCTGATGGGTCCCACTGCAGTTTAGGAGACTATCGAGGCAGATACACCTCAGTTTGCACAGAGCCACTCCTGCCACGCCAGAAGCTCGCTGACTACCTGGCGGTGCTACCTGATCACACTGAGGTAGATGTCTTAAAACTAGTCAAGCATAAAGAGAAGATTAGCCAAGTCATTACCTGAGCAACCTTAGCTTTACTCTGTTCAGACAACTTTTGTAACACAACATGAAGTACCTTCTGCTAGCACAGACTGAGGAAACTATTGCAAAGTGTTCAAGTGTTAAGTGCTCTTTTTTTTTTTTTTCCTCCTCCAAAAAAAGGAGCAATTATTAAAATCCACTGAAGAGGTGTCCATCAAGGACTGTGAAAGAGTGGACACAGCTGCAGGCTCCAGAATCAGGAAAGGGATACTTTGAAAAATTACACTCTCTCTTTGTATCTGCAACTTGTTGCTCTTTGACAAAGGACATAGAGGTGACAAGCATTTCTTTATCTGGCCCAGTACTGCCACTCTTAACATGCTTCTGAAGTTTCCTTGAGCAATAAACAGATTAGGCAGCATTTCTTCTGAGGTCTGCTTCATATGATTCTTCACCTCCCAAACAAAAGACTATCTGCATTTATGTGAAGTAACTTTCTGCATTGTTTTCTAAGTTATGCTTCTTGTTTATAGCATGACTTTGCAGCCTTGGTTTACTTAAAGCATCAAATGTACAAGGAGAATAGACTCAATTATCAGCAGTGCTGAGTAGCCAGCTATTCATCTAAGTATACTTTCCTATCACTCACTGGTATGCAGAGTTTCTGTTCTGTCATTCAATTTTACTCTTAGCCCTGTGCAGGCAAACACATAGGCTATTACACGAAGAAATCCACCTGAAACGTCCAGACCAATGTTCAAGCTCTAATCCAAACTCCACAGTCTCGATCAATTAGTAGTGCATGTGACACTCCTTTCTTAAAAGATTTAAGTCACTGGGCTTCTTAGTTGCTAAACACAGCAGCACAGTCCCCTACCAGATAGCTGTTCGGTACAACAGATTTTCACACCCTAGAGCTTAAGGAAATTTGTCCCTAGTACACTCGTGAAGAAAGAGCAAGGCTTTTGAGTTTGTTGAAAGTCACAGCTTTGCAAAATATTTCAGGTTTACTCAAACACAGTTCATGTTTCTTTTCTGTCATCTGCCAGAGATCCAATCATATCTTCCCTGGGCCAGTGCTTAACATGTCATAGAAATCAGAAAAAAAACAACAACAAACGGGCTTTGCACACTAGGCAAAAAAACTTTAAAGCGCATTCTCAGACAACCCACATATTACATAATTAAAGACCTGTAACTAGGTTTCCTGCCTCTTAACTATAGTCATTTGCCTAGGTAAAAGCCAAGTGAAAGGCTTAGTAAGTCAACAGAGTAACCATGAACCTAGAATTTTAGCATTCCCATTGCTAAGAGAGCTTGTACAAACAAGGGCTTAAAATAAAGCCACTTAGCTTTGTCAAAAGTCAGACTCTCTCTTCTGAAGTAGCAAAGCCACTAACTGCAGGAATCCTAATTTTACTGTACTGGCTATCAAGACTGAGAGCGATAACCCCAGAGACCAGGAACAAACAAACCCAGCTCAGGATTACAGAAGTAGCAAAGGTAGCAGCACGTTCCTCCCAACATACCACAGCACCTCCAGTCCTCAGTGTTGCAAATCACTAAAAACATGCAATAACCTGGCAGGTGCGACAGACCTATTGCTATCCATACATTCATACAGTGCTCAGCAGACCTACCAGCCCACCATACAATATACAAAAAAAAAAGCTATGAGAAACACAACATACCAGGAATTACCAAAGGAGGAAAATGAAAGAGACTGACGGACAAGACAGACCTGCGTCCACGTTCTATGTCTGCAGTGGCAGGGAATTCGTTAAGTGAATCACAGGAATTATATTACATCCCATGATACAGGGGAAGGCAGAAAGGCTTGCCAGTCTGACCTTGGAGGAACTTCTCTCCCGACCCCCATGTGGAATTCAAGAACCCACTGAGCAGAAACTCCTTCAATTCAGCAAAAAAAATGGGGGTTTGAACCCTTTTGTCAATACCGAAATCCCACAATGGGCATGCCCCAAGTCAGTCAAGTGTTTCTTCTCTTACACCAAGAGAAAAGAAAAAGCAGCTGTCTTAAATACATGAACTAACACAGTTATACAATATACCACTATATCTGAGCCAAAAAATTATTTTTCTGTAGGTGTTCCAGATTTATTTTAAGGAGTTTTACCAGTTATGCGACTTCTCATTACCTGCATTGCAACTGCTATCAGGACAGACAGTATTGTTTCACAACAAAAACTGTTACCTACCACTCAGCTGCTTCTTTTTTTTTTTTCCCCCTCTTTTTTTTTTTCCCTTTTTTTTTTAATGTTTTGGGGTT
>JAAGNO010026641.1:16107-30776 GCA_033439905.1 Ceryle rudis | reverse complement strand
ATCTTATATCAAGATGATGGCTTTATCAGAAAAATCTTTATTGACTTAACATTCTCTAAAGGAGGAAAATTTGCAAAAGCTCAGCAGTTTGTATTTAAATAGTAACAAATTACATGTAGAGTTGCAAGATGTCCCAGGAAAACCCAATACAAAGTGTAAATCTTTAGTTCTTGCACAAACTGGGACTTGGAAAAAACCCTGCTTGCTAAAAGCAAGCATGTCAATCACCTCTTCATGCTTGGAAGGTTTTGGCTTTGTTTTGTTTTATAAGTAGTTGTTCACAGCATAAGTGTGTCAAGTGACCATGAGTTCTGTACAGCTTCTCCCCACTTTTCGCTAACGCCTACTAAATGCATCCAAGAAAGTTACCCACGTCACACCAGAACATACACTGCAATGATTCAATGTGTGCAGCAGCAGCAGCAGCTGATTCTCTACAGAAATCCTCTGAATACTGGGCTACGTTGAGGCCTCAACAGATCAAATTTTTTATATTTACCACTATGCTACTGGAGGAACATCTGGTGTGCCAAAAACTGCCAAGGTAGCACAGGAAACAAAAGAAATGAACCAACTCAAAGACCACCTGCCCTGATACAGGGTCCAAATGGGGAGAGATTTCAACAGACTGCAAAGCTGGTGAGCCAGAAGAAAAATTCAAGAAATCCCACAGCTAGAATACTTCCATGTGTGCAACATTTGATCGTGCTGCCTTTAGCAATGCTGAAATGCTACAGCTACTAACTACGAGAATGTGTCTGCAAAGGGATTTCTACTGTTCACTTCGATGAAGATAGGGTGTAATCAGATGACTTGCTGTTCAATCAGTATTAAAGTGGTTTTAAAATACCTTTCTTTTTCTTTTCACTTCTCTGAAACTACTGCTGAAGATGGGGTTGGGAGAAGGCGGAAATAAATATATGGCTTGTTTACTTTGCAGTTCAAGGGGCTAGCAGCTTGCACATGAGCAGCTACCACACTTTGGCTGAGATAGTGATTGATTCCAGTGTTCAGGTTGGTAATTTTTATGGCACAATCAGTATTTATTATACTGTTTCCTCTAGTTTTGAGCTATTATTTCTAACCCAAAATTGCAGATCTGTGGAATAAAGATAGTGGAAAAGATTCCTGCTGAGATTAAAGTCAAACCAGAGATCAAAAACCAAGAAACTGCAAGATGAGGAAGAAAAAACAACTTTGAACTTGGCTTCAGAAGCAAGCTGCAGGTGAGAAGAACAAGCTACCTTCTGGATACAGTTGAACTGAAGACTATTACATCTAGGTAAAACAAGAAAATTAACTGTGAGAAATTACCTGTGAGTTCATTAGCACACCACCACAATATTGACAGCAAGTGTGTAATCTTGCATCCTAATAATGCATGGCATTCTGTCAGCATCCCTCTTCCAGAAGATGCTACTGGGACAGTAGATGAGAAGTTTCTGGTCTTGTGGGTTTGGGTTTATTTTAGTCTTCAGGGCAAGTCATGCTCTAAAAGATACGCTGTCAGAAAACTATTTTTCCAACCTGCTCTCATCCAGCATAGCAGTTATGGTTTGTGACTAAACCATCCAGTCAATTCATGTTCATCAGCCAGCAGTTTGTCATACTTCTGAGGACATATAGGACTCCAGAAAAAACAAGATCTCAAGAGATGCCTTTTTCAGAACATCTTTGGTACAATTGGTTAACCGTTTGCTCTCATCAGGAAAAAAAAAAGAAATGTATTTCACACAGAAATTTCATCAGCACACACATAGGAAGGCATTCTTCTCATCAAACTTGCAATGCACCACCTTATACTTCTATATGGTCAGAAGTAAAGAAATGAGCACTCTGAAGCCTTAATTCAGATTCACTTCAGAGAACAGCCTCTAAAAGTGCTTTCAGCTACAAAACACTTAGGGTGACTACCTCAAATGTTGATGTTAATATTTCGGTCTGACAAATTCTGAGCCTGTCAGAAAAAAGGAAAGGAAAATAATTCACAAAAGTTGGGTGTGCATGTGTGGGCAAGTAAACATGCTCTAAATTGCTTTAATAAATAGGTATCTGCTACATTCAAGAGAGTTACTGAAGTGATCTAACAAGTACAAATAACACAAGACACTGAAGAATGTGCACATAACATATGAACCTAGAGTTACCTTCTGCAGAAATCTTTCAAACAGGTTATGACAAGGGGTCATGGTGGTGTGACCATGGCAAAACCACTCCGGGCTTGCCATACAGTTCCTGCTTCCCTGCTAGTCAAGGAGGGATAAACCCAAGAGAAGGGCTCTGGAAGAAGGAGGATATGCAGAGGGAGAACAGGATAAGAGTACAAAGAAGGACTGTGCAGGACTAAAGGGCTTCACTCATCTAGGTGGCAGAAGACCCAGAGCATATAGAGGCTTATTAGGAAAGACAGCCCGTGGATATAGACCAGACAGGTTCAGTCACTGTCTCCCGACATCATCATTGCCAAGATATCCTCCAGAAAGAGGCAGCGATCTCCTTCCAGGTGGGCCAAAATGTTTTCTCCCAAGCACCCTCAGTGCACTCCTCTCAATCAGGCTGCACACTTGAGGACTTGAGGAATTCCTGGGCAGCTCAGGTCCGTGCCAGAGGAGTGCAGGAGATAGGAAACCCACACGCAGGAAAGGGAGATGTTAGCCTTGACAGGCTAGGCACAGTCTCTTTACAAAAAAAGTTCATGCATTTCAAGGTTTGTGTCAGCCCTTACTTCCTGACTTGCACTGCCTCTTCACACTGGACACAAGGGGTAGAATCTCTTTTGCAATGGGCCACCAGTGGAGAGCGAAAGGGAACATCTGGCCAGGATTCCTAGTGCCTCATGCCCATCCCCACCTAATGAGATCTGGGAGCCAGGGCACTTGTGACCAAAGGATAGCAGCACCAGTCAGACCTGAGGCTGGAAGCTTACAAGCCACTTCGCAAGGGAAAGCGTCCCCACACCACCTTGAGGATGGTTCTAGGGAGATACAGCTGGCAGTAGGTCTTCAGAGAAGACTGCATGGGAGACAGCCCACTTGGACATAAACCCCAGGGGAGACAGAATAAACACCAGGGAAATCAGCAGGGTGCCATGCCAGGAAACTTAAGTACCAACAGCTTGGCCTGGAAGCCACAAAGGACAGAGGTGGGCCAAGAGACACCTGGGCTACTAGTTCTCCTTAGCTTGTCACACTGGCAAGTCCTTTGTTTTTTACCTCAGTGCTGGTCTCCAAAGGAGGCACCCATCATCCTCAAGACAGTGCTACAGGAAATTTCTTGCCTAAGCCAAACAAGTCCATTTTCACAGCCAGGTGCATGGGATGGGAGAAACTGGACACAAATCAGCTAAATCACATTTCTGAGCCACTCACAAGCAAACAACGCAGTTCCAGCTGCAGCCAGCACTGGATACTACAAAGATTTCTGGAGTAGGCTGAACCTAACTTCACATTACAAGTGATCAGTAAGCAAACTGGGCAAGCACTCTGCCTGACCAACAAGCTAGCAAATCCAACTCATGGACAAAGAAGAACAGTTGGGGAGGTAGAGGCCGATGGCAGCCTCATGCGATGCTGAGATGAAGGTAACAAGAGTAAGCAAAGGGACCAAGACTACTAGCAGAATTAGAGTCCTGGACTGTGGGAAAGCAGATTTTTGACTTGTGCAAGGATCTGCTTGCCAGGTTCCCATGGGAGACTGCTCAGAAGGACCAAGGGACCCAGGACAATAAGCTGATCTCCCAAAACAGCCTCCTCAAAGCTCAAGAATGGTCCATTTTGGTGTGCAGAAAGTCACAAAGGAATGGCAGAAAGCCAGGGTGAATAGACAGGCATTCAGCTCAAATACTGAAATGCAAAGAAGGTTATAGAGAAGGAAGAAGTTATGCAGAAAGAACATGGAGATACTGCCCAAGCAGATGAGCTGGAGCAAGCAAAGGATGTCAGGGGGGGTGAATGTTTCTAGAAGTACCCAAGGGCAAAAGAATGGCTAATACTACTCAGTGCTCAGTTGTGCATGGGACCCAGCAGCTAAGGACACAAACTATCAAAGATTTCTTAGCCTCAGATTTTCCTGCTGAAGTTCATCCTCACATCTCTCAGTTCTTTGAGCATAGTGTCAGCATCTGGGAGACTGAACCATTACTCACAGCTAAGGAAGGTTACGGATCACACTAACTGGACCAAGTCCCTGGGACCAGATGGGATGCATTAGAAAGTGCTAAGGAAGCTGGCCAATACCATTGTGAGGCTACTCCCTTTTTAAAAAGGAAGATCCTGCTGACTGCAGAGGCAAAGGTCACTTTCATCATCAAAATGGGCAAGGATGAGAATACAAGGAACCAGAAGCTGGTCAGCCTTGACTAGTTTCTGGCAAGATTATGGAGCAAGTCCTTCTGGAAGTCATTGCCAGGCAGACAAAGGACAAAAAAGCAAATGGTAAATCTGTGCTGGTTGTTCCAAAGAACAAGTCATACCTGACATTTCAGCTCACAGTTTTATACCATTTATATTAAGGGTCTTATCTCTCAAGAAGCCAAAACACATAGATTGTGGATTATCATCCTACCTTCTGATTTCCTCATACTGCTGCACAGGCTAGGTTCTTCAAATATACAGTTAAGATTTTACAATATGGGACAATCTTGCAGGACTTTAGAATATCTAATTATTTTCATTAGAACAGTAGGCACCTCATTTGTACTCCCCAGAGCCCAAAGCAATCTGCCTCAGATATAGCTGAAGACATGGAAAAGTTAGCTGCAAACTTGAGAAGGACCTACTGCAACGGCATGAAATTAATCAAAATACTACTCCGCCTCCGCTGAAGTATCAGTTTTATAAAAACCCATGTGAGCTGAAATAATGGTCTGCTGCTTTCCTACACTAATAGCTTCAAGAACTTCTTCAAGAAAGGTGCCAACACTACTTTGTCAGAAACCCCCTCCTGAACTGTGCAGAAGTATTCAGTATTCTGGGGAACTTGCCAGCATGACAGTATTTACTGTATGACTAATATGCATTAATGAAGCACAAATGGACAACTATTTACTTGTGCTAATAACTAAAGCGCTTTATTAGAGCTAAGGCCTCTAGCAAGAAGGATTGCCAGGTTCCCCCACTTGCCAAAATTATGTCAAAAAATGGAGCCAGTGTGTAAGACATCAAGAGCTACAGCCAGTGTGTAGTAGAGTCTTAAGTCATTGTTTAACATTCAACTTGAAAAGTACAAGCATGCTGAAAAACCACTGGCTGTTTCCGAGGGCTTGTCTTTTCATTGTAGAGGCTAGAATTCCAAATATGCACACTGGTCTTACCAGTACACAAGCCAAAGCTATCTTGAAACAGCAGTAATGCCTGAGAGCTTTGCTGGGCATTTGTGTTCTACCTTTGATTGCCTGCTGTTTTCAAAACCAGAAAGAAAACCACAGTATCTTAATGCCTCAGATTAAAATGTCAATACTATCTAGCATAAAATGTCATTAATACCAATAATCTGACCCTTTTTACGCGAAGGATTCCCGAAAGCTGATCAATTCGGTAAAACTCCATCCTGCAAAAGCAAAGCCAATCCTTCAAGAACAAAGTCTTCGTTCTGTGCCGCAATCTCCATCCCACATCTCCATGAATGCAACGTACCTGCGATGCTAGGAATGAAAGATACACCTGAAAAGCAGCAGAGTTTTAAGGTAATCTAGGGAAAACTTTCACAAGATTATTTCACGCTACGTTATGTTAAACTGAAAAAAAAAAATAAAACCTCAGAGCATGCAAAAGAAGTGGGGGTAGATACTTTTCAGCACAGCTAGTGCTCAGTGAACTCGATACGTTCATCCCTAGCTTTACAAAGCAAGGCACACGTCCACTACCGAAGCCATGATGAGTTTAGGCTTGCCATTCTCGTTTGAATCAGCAGCTTCGGTTCAGCACTCGGCTGCTGCACTATAACTACATGATCTGCAAGTTCAGAAACAGAACGATCCCTGTCATTAAACATCACATGAACAATAAATTTTGGAAACTGTCCTCACAAACAGAAAAAATTGTCCTCTTGATGCTGATCACACTTAAAACAATTTCATGCAGAATCACAGCTTTTTGGTTGTGTTGTTGGTGTTTGGTTTTGGGGGGGCTTTTTTCCTCCTTTTTTACCTTACAAAGAAGAAGAAATCATAAGTCTTTATGAAATACTGCCTTCCCTTCGATTAGTCTCCCATTAGCCTGTGTAAGGCAAGAAGATCTACTGGACATTTAACAAGGTCTGTATCTAGATATAGTTCTTGGAAATACTTAAGCATGAGACATTATATTGCTGTTCTTTTCTAAGGATAGAAATGGCCTGTCTGAGCCAACTGGAATGGACATTAACACTAAGAATGAGCCGAGCCACAGCACTTTCTTGAAAAGCAACAGCTCCAAATGCACAGTAATCTTACCTTTCTCTAAAAAAACCAAAATAATATTCTCCAGCGGTTATTATTTACTCATATGTAGAGCACAGAACATCTGCAGGAGGAAGGTTCCTTAAACACCACCACACCACCCCCCAAACTATCACTAACATGATTCAAGCTGGCTACAATAAAGGAAGTTTTTTTAAAAAAAAGTTTCCATTCTCTTGTATGTCGGGTTTCTATGCTCTTATATTTACGCATATCTCTGAAGTATGAAGCTGTCTTAGGACTGGTACATCAACTTCTCTCTTCTGTTAAGTGAAAGCTGTTACTAACACTCATACTGGTAGTTCTCCAAAATAACCAGTTGGTAAACAGCTTGTTAAATATTTACTCACTTGGAAAAGATCCCATTCATAAGAAAAAATATACAGGACTTAGTTTGTTGCTATAGTCTGCTAAACTGATTGGTACCATTACTTCAGAATGGTCTCATGAAGTTTTGTGAGGAAATACCAGAAAATGGTCTGGTTTTATCAGTGTGGGTGTTCTTACAATCTGGAAGCAGCATCTTAAAAGTTGCACACAAGTCAGCACCTCAAAAAAAAAAAATCTCTTGCTTTTGAATTTCACAGGATTTCTGTAAGATTGAGCTTGGAAGGGATCTCCGGAAGTCATCTGGTCCACCCCACTACTCAAGTAGAGGCACATAAAGCCAGCTGCCTGAAACTGTGTCCAGATGGCTTTTGGGTATCTCTAAGGATGGAGTTGTCATCACCTCTGTGAGCAACCTGTTCCAGCACTCGGTCACCCTCATGGTGAAAGAATGTTGACCGATATTCAGAGGGAACTTCCTGTGTTTCAGTTTGTGCCTGTTGCCCCTTGTCGGGCCACAGGGCACCACTGAAAAGAGCCTGACTCTGTCCTCTTTACATCCCCTTTTCAGGTATTTGGAAAAAAACTTCAAATGGAAGAAAAAAGCTTACAGTATGTGGAAAAAGGTACTGATCACTTCAGACGAATATAGGAACACTGCCAGGGTATGTAGGAATGCAACAAGGAAGGCAAAAGCCCTCTTAAAATTATATCTTGCAAATCACATAAAAGACACAAGAAGGGATTCTTCAAGTATATCAGTAGGAAAAAAAAAACTAGGGAAAATGTGGGCCTGTTGCTGAATGTGATGGGTGCCCTGGTGACAGAGGATGCAGAGAAGGCAGTTACTAAATGCTTTCTTAGCTTCAGTCTTCACTGCAAAGACCAGCCCTTCAGAATCCCAGACCCTGGAGGGAAGAGAGGAAGGAAGACTTTCCCTTGGTCAAGAAGAATTGGGTCAGAGATTAGGTAGGCAGGGTGGACACCCACAGATCCACTTGCCATGACAGGATGCACCTACAAGTACTAAGGGAGCTGGATGATGCTATCGCTAAGCCACTCTTCATCATCTTTGAAGGTCATGGAGAACAGGAGCAGTGCCTGGAACTGGAGGAAAGCCAATGTCACTCCAGTTTTCAAAAAGGGGAAGAAGAAGGACCCAAGAAATTACAAGTCAGTCAGCGTCCCCTCCATCCCCAGAGAGGTTACGGAACAGCTCATTCTGGGCGTCATCTCTAAGCATGTGAAGAAAAAGGTTATCAGCAGCGTCAACATGGAGGGATTTACCAAGGGGGAATCACACTTGACTAACCCAGTAGTGTTCTAGGATGGTGTGACTATCCTCACAGGTAAGCTCAGTGTGTCCAGTTCTGGGATCTTACCAATGCTTACCAGTATTTAAAGGGCCAGTGTCAAGAAAATGGGGCCAGTCTCTTTTCAGTGATGCCCTGTAATAGGAGAAGGGGATAAACTAGGACACAGGGAGTTCTACTTAAACATAAGGAAAAGCTTCTTTACTGTGAAGGTGACAGAGCACTGGAAAAGGCTGCCCAGAGAGGTTGTGGAGTCTCCTTTTCTGGAAGCTTTCAAAACACACGTGGACAGGTTCCTATGCAACCTGATCTAGGTGAACCTGCTTCAGCAGAAGGATTGGATGATACCCAGAGGTACCTTCCAACTCCTACCATTCTATGATTCCTTAAGTCTTTATCAGGCAGTGTAGTGATGGGATGAGGGGTAATGGATTTAAAACGAAAAAGAGTAGATTTAAGATTATATATAAAGAAAGGAATTTTTTACTGTGAGGTTGGTAGGTCATTGCAACAGGTTGCCCAGAGAAGTTGTGAATGGCTGTTCCCTACATTGTTCAATGCCAGGTTGGAGGGGGCTTTGAGCAGCCTGGTCCAGCGGAAGGTGTCCCAGCCCACGGTAGGGGGATTAGAAGATCTGTATGGTTCCTTCCAACCCACACCATTCTATGATTCTGTAAGTCATATGACTCTGATATAACTGGAAAAATGTAGAATTAGCCACTTGAAATTTCTTCCTCGCATCTACCTTCAGAAAGACTTCACATTTTGCCTACCAGCTTCTGTGTACAATAAATACAACAGGAGAAATGCAAACAGTTAAATACAAACTTTCAACTGAAACTGTAGAAAGGTAAAGTGGTATAGCAAAAAAAAAAAAAAGTAACTGATGGCTACTTTTTGTAAGAAGGGAAATCGTAATCAGTTCTATAAAAGCTACGTGTGAGATCTAAATTTCTTTTACATTATTTCATTTCATATACAATATTTTGGCGACATGCAATTGGGGGGGCAAGTACACTTCCAACAGCCTCTTAAGAAGCAAGCGCCACACTTATTTCAATGCTAGTGAAAAAAATTGCTTTGGGGTAAAATTTTTAAACAGATTTCTTTCCAAGAAAACTAGACAGAGGCTAGACCTCCAGCTCCAGTTGCTCTTAAACAAAAATCACCAAGCAGAATCAAATCTATAAAAAAAAAAAATTGCAGTCTGCACTCAGGGAGACAGATTTCTTAACTTTATACTGGAGGCAACGTGTCTTGTAAAAACATTCACTAATGTTCTCACTGCTTTGTACTTCACTGCAGTCCATCAACCCGCTATACCACATATATGTAAACTGTTAAAACAAGAGCATGATGAATGAAGTATCTGTTGACTGACACCATATTTCACAAATCTGATGACTTTCTGCATTGGCAGTAGCAACATTTCAGCTTCATTTCTTCATACAATATGTAGAAATGATGATGCAATGCAATAACGCCTCTGGTGTTTTTTCACTCAGCTATGTCTAAGGACTTTGAGAGCGTGCTTATGCACTCTGGTCCTTCCATATTGCCCTGTTAGCATGAAAAACCCAAACTCCAGGACAAATTCTATACAAGCAGCATCCTCGTACATCTATGCCTAATGAGAATAAAATTAAGCTACTGTTTATTTTGAATCTTAAAAGTTGTGTATTGAGCTTGTGTGGCAAGGTTTTGGTAGCAGTGGGGCTGGAGAGCTGGCTTCTGTAAGAAGCTGCTAGAAGTCTCCCTCATGTCTGATAGGGCAAATGCCAGCTTGTAGGTCCAAAATGGACCTACTGCTGGCCAAGGCCGAGTCCATTCATGGCTGTGATAGCACCTCTGTGATAAATTTAAGAAGGGAGGAAACAAACAACTGTTCAATTGCAGCCAGAGAGAGGAGTGAGAATATGTGAGTGAAACAACATTGCAGACACCAAGGTCGGTGGGAATGATGGGGAAAAGGTGCTCCAGGCACCAGAGCAGAGACTGCTGTGAAGACCATTGTGAGGCAGGATGTCCTTCCTGCAGCCTACAGAGATGAAGAGTGGAGTAGATATACACCTGCAGCCCATGGAGAACCCCACACCAGAGGAGGTGAATGCCCAAAGGAGGCTGTGACACCAGGGGGAGCCCATGCAGGAGAAGGGTCCTTTCAGGACCTTTGGCCCTGTGGAGAGAGGAAAGCCCATGCTGGAGTAGGTTTGCTGGCAGGACTTGGGATCCTGGGTGGGGACCCACACTACAGCAGTTTGTTCCTGAAAGACTGCATCCCATGGAACGGACCCAATGTGGAGCAGTTCATGAAGAACTGCAGCCTGTGGAAGTTCACAAAAGACTGTCTCTGTGGGAGGGACCCACTGCTGGAGCAGAGGAAAAGAGTGAAGAGGAAGGAGTGGCACAGACAACATGTGATAAACTGACCACAACCTCCATTCCCTGTCCCCCTGCATCTCTTGGGGGAAGAAGGTAAAGAAATCAGGAGTGAAGTTGAATGTGGGAAGGAGAGAGGTGTAGGCAGAAGGCCTCTTAAGGTTTAGTTTTAGTTCTCATTACCCTTCTCTAATTTTAACTGGAAATAAATTAAGCTCGCCACGTTGAGTCTGTTTTGCCCAAGACAGTAACTGGTGAGTGATCGATCCCTGTGCTTATCCTGACTCATGAGCCTTTCATTCTGTGTTGTCTCCCCTGTCCAGCTGAGGAGTGACAGAGCAGCTTTGTTTGGCAACTGGTATCCAGTCAAGGTCAATCCACCACAAACCTTAATATCTCCAGTCTCAGTAAACACCTGTCAATAGCTAAGTGAATGAAGCTTTTCAAGCAGTGTCAGTCAGACAATGATGGCTAAAACATAGGTCTTGACAGTCCTCCTCACACAGGTTTTCACTCTACTTGGACACATTCTGCAGTCCATTTTTTCCATACCATATTTTTTTTTTTAGGACAAAAGACATTTTATTCACACAAACAGAAAGCAGCAATGCATGCCTATATTAATACCAACTATCAGAAAATTCAATTCCAAAGTGGCAGAGATAAGACTAAGTCACAATGATGACAACTGGATCACAGGGATGAGGATAACAGCATCCACCCAGGTAACTATCAATTAGAGATATGAGCATCTTTTTTTTTCCCCCTCCTGCTAAAACAGAAACTCTAACCACCCAAAGTAAACAACGCTTGAAAATGTAAAAAGCAGGTCTCCCAAAAACCCGCATTTAACAAGATGAAGAGCCCTAGGAAAACAAGTATAAACTCAGTATGGCATGGACTTGAATAAGATGACCACCAAAGGCATCATCTAAATTACTGTATCATTTTATGGAAAACAAGGATAAAAGCTGCCATATTAAAGCCTGGAGAGCCTATACCTAGCTGTTGCTCCACCTGAAGGCAGAGAAATGTGACTATTGTAGTAACAGCAGTATATCATCTTCACATCCACAAATCTGACATCATTAAAGGAGGCTTTTATTACTGTAGCTAGCCTTTAACTGATTCATTCACTTAGGTATTTACTTCCTTACTCTTGAAGTGCACAAAACTTCTAAAGTATGATGTGCAATGTTCTGCTCTCTTATCTGGTCAAGAGGACTATTAGCAATGCTGAAATCCACAGCTCTGTGCATGTAGGAGAAAGCAATTTCTGTTTTCTCTCTGTTTTGCGACCAAGTGTTTGCAGTGCATTTTATGCCAAAGTTAGACGACGAGTATGATGTGAACAAGTCCTTTCTCCAGTAAGAATTCAGCTCTCTATTAATAATTAATAGTTTGTTTTCAAAGTCATGCCTGCACCTTGGTTATGAGAAAATAAACAGAAGGCAGAAAATAGAAGATGAACAGAACATTCTCACATGCCCAGAATTTTATCTTCAGAAAACAAGGGAAAAAACCCACATCCTTTTGTTATTTATGTCACTGAGACTTATAAAATTCATGCATCGCAGGGTTAAAGAACTAAATCTTCCCCAGGAGTTAGAGTCACTGTGCATAAATGCTGTTGTGACTACAGATTGCAAAAGAACGGAAACACAGTAAATCATCCCATTTTTTCTGAGAAATTCTGGGACTATGTTCTGAATTTCCAGGAACAGAAGACAAACACTGCCAATTCTCGCTGCCGGATTTTTATTGAAGAGTTTGAGAATTTGGACAGGGCTCCTAAAAGCCACTAAAAGGTAGTATTGATTTTTTTCCACAAAGCTAGAGATTGTTTCTAGGAGAATGCACTCAGTGTGACTGGTTTATGTGCTAAGTCCCAAGAAAGTTATTTGTTTGTTTTTTAAAAAAGGCTCCTTAACAAGACCTGAAAGCAGCAAACATTGCCAACAAAGAACCCAATAGAACTCAGAGATCTATACCTTGCTCACCCCCCCCAAACACAGAAAAAGTAAGGGTAGAGGGGGGGTAGCAACAAGGCATCCTAAAGGATATTCTGTAGTGTGTATTCAGTTATCCAGGTTCTCATTTCTCTTGCTGTCTGCTTTGAACATCATCCCATACTCCAACGTGTCAATTTATTCTAAACAATGAAGTTACAGCATTACGGTCTCAACCTTGGGGACTCCGAAGGAATGGTCTCTATAGCATTCCATTCTTATTAACTCAGAAGATGTACTAAAAAGATAGAATACTTCTTCACACTAACCTAGAGCATATTTAGTTTAACCTTCTTTCAGCCCTTTACCAGCACAATACTGGCACTGTAGCCAAATTTGAAAGACAAGTTGATGAAAGCTTCTAAGTCAGATTTAGTAGAGGTGGAAAAACAGATGTTCAGGGCTTTTTTTTTTAATGCAAAGTTCACTTCTGACAGAAGGCACAGTAGTTCTGGATGGGTTTCCAAAGCTAGTCTTTAAACTGGTTACAAGCACTTAGGATACTTAACACACTGTAAGCTAGGACCAAATATAATAATTAACGGGGAAGCACTTTCCCACCCTCTTAAGTCACTCATGTTGCTTTGACACTTCTAGTCTACTGACTACTCCATAATAAAGCAGATTATCTACAGGGCTTGTAAAAGCATGGGGAAGTAACAAGGAAAATTCACATTCTTACTGCTTATGAACCACTAAAGACACTACTTTCATAAGACAGTTTGACATCCAGTAAAGATTTGCAGCTTAAAAATGACTGCCTCCAATGTCAAGTTTCTCTTACATAGCACTCCTCTCCCTCAGCTTCACATGACTCAGATGACACTCTAAATTAATTTGAAGCACCAGTTCACAGGGCATCAAAATAATGAAGTCCAGGCATATCTATTCACTTTTTTTTTTTTTTTTTTTAAATCACAGATCCAAGTAAAGTAACAGATGTTCAGGACACCCAGTTTCTCAAGGTCCATTCTATTTTTATAGCTGCAAAAGCAGTTATAAAGGAACTGTTATGTTCTTCCTGTTATCAGTAAAAGCACTCAGGTACATTCAACAGACAACTCAGCATATACTAACATTAGTCTTAACTAATTTGAAGTTTCCTGGTGGAGAAAAAAAAATTAAGTTGGTATATTATGAAATAGGTGTATAAATCCTATAGAGGTTTGCTGGGATTTTGTTCTTGTTGGTTTTGTTTGGTTATTTTTGCTTTTCTTTCAAATAAGTAGCATGACTGCAGTAATCACTAGTCATAGTGTTACTTTTGGGAGAAAAAGTTTTCAATGTGGTATGTTTAATTATTTGTGTATCTGCAGGGCCCAAGATCATAACTGAATCCTGAGGGTGGTAAGCACACTATGAAAACAGGAAAAAAAAAAGGGGGGGGGGGAAACCCCACAAACAGGTCCAAAATAACAAATTTCCAGTTTCATAAAAAAAATACATACAAAGCATGCATTATGTCAAACACAGTTGCCTGGGGGGAGGGATGGGGAAGAGAACTAAGTGCATTCTTGCCTAGCACCTTCAAATAGAGCTGAGGTTTTTCTTTATTGTATTCTTTGCAATATGCCATATTGGCTGCCTCAATATAGCAGAATGACTTGACAAACATTTTTACACACGGTTAGATGCGATGTCTGCCTTTGTTCCTACAAATATGGGATTCAGCAAACATTGATACTTTTTAGTGCAAGGCATTTCACTAGTGTCAGTTTCCTGCACCCTCCCCCCCGCCTTGTTTTTTTTTTTTCCCCCCCCCCCCCCCCTTTTGTAGAGCCCACTTTTCTGACAGGGATTCGTTGTTTTTCTGGTAAGGGAGAGGGATTTCAAGGTCATGGAATGAATAAATGATGATGATGATAATGCGCAGCCATGGGGAGAAGTGAGCAGAGTGAGCGCGGCAGCAGCCGAGGGACTCGCCACCTCCCCAGTCCCCTCTGGGGGGCACAGGGCTGGGGTCCATCCCCAGAGTGACTGCGTGGGTTCTAAGCCTCCCTGCTATTGTTTGCTGGGGTGGCCACTGTTTTTTTTTTTTTAATTATCGTTATTATTTTCTTCTCTCATGACTCGGGAGTGCCTGGCTATCTCATCTGAGTGTCCCCTGACCACAATGTAGGGGAGAGGCTTGTCCAGCAAACTTATTAGTTGTGCTTTTGGGGAATTGCTTGTTGTTTTGTGGAAATTCACCCGGGTAGATCCTGG
>JAAGNO010026641.1:0-16007 GCA_033439905.1 Ceryle rudis | reverse complement strand
ACAATTGTTCTTTTTTTGTGCAGGGCATTTCCCTGGGTTCATTTTCCTCCCCCCCCTCCCCCCCTTTTTTTTTTTTTTTTTACCCCCCCCCCCCCCCTTTTTTTTTTTTTATTTGGGAGAAGGCACTTTTAAAACAAACTGGCTATTTTGAGGTAATGAAGGCTCTCTTCCCAAACATTAGCAAAACCCAGAGAATTGTCAGACAACTATTAACAGTTTGATGAAAAGTTTGAATGCACAATCAATCACAGGCACACAGCAATAAGGTGCTAAGAGCTGACAGGAACATGAAATTTTGTAACTTACTATCCGATAAGGAAGATGTAAAAAGGAGTCTGGGCAGCCAGCTAAAGCCATTTGTTCCTCCAAATTTTCTTCAAATTACATCTACTGCTTCACAGGACCTGCAGAGTACAAACAAACTGTCAGAAACCATACTGAAAACATTTCATCAACTTATTATTGAAAACAGCTGGATGGGGAAGACTAAGAAGAGCAAGATGAGGTGACAAGGATTTGCACCAACTTGAAGCAGCAAATGTGCACATTTACTGTCTGTAGCCTAGAAAACATGTTCAACCCAGTATTTCACTCAAAAGCCCAGCATAACTATCTCAGACAGGATGCCCCCTCCTTTAATTCTGCAGTCCAGGCAAAAAAAAATCCTCTCTTCACACCTAGACTCAAAGGACTTGAAGATTGGCTCTCACCAGCTGAGGCTATGCTTTCAATCGTGTCAAGAAAACACTGAAACCTGGTAGATAATGACGATGACAACCACTTACCATAGAATCATTTAAGTTGGCAAAAACTCCGTAAGATCAAGATAATTATGCAGCATTAGCCTTCAACTTTTAGTTACATAACTTCTTCCCTTTACCCTTTCCCACCTGCTTTCTTCTCTTATGGCTTTGCTCTCACACAATATATTAAACAGAGCACCCCGTGCAAATCTCCCTTCATATCTTACATTTTCTCTTCCGAGCGATTAGCAGCAAATTTGCAAGGTAAACAGTGTTCCTGTTGAGCATTGCTTCCATGACCAGATAGACCTTGAAAAGAAATCTGCTGGAAGCATAGTTAGAGATGCATATGGCTAAAGAACTTCAAATGACAAAAGAGAATGCAGTATTATGCCGATGTCAAGGAACTGTTTTTTTACTGCTGCTTCATAACAAAGGAAACAAAACTAAACAAAAGCATGTAAATATCTGAAGCACTACTTGCTGGTTCCAGCATTTCTCCCTAACTAGTGGCATTCAGGAGACATCCTTGCAGTATAAGACAAGTGATGCCACCTCCAAGCACATGAAAAAAAGGGATGACTGAGGGAAACAGAGCAGACTGCAAAGCAGAGCCAGGACTTCTACAACAAGCAAATTCCTGTTTTATTCACTGTTAGTTATGTATTCAAAAGTCCGAGTTTTAAACAGGCTACCCACTGCTCTCTAGTAGGCACGGACTGTCACCAAACCAAAGCTCCCAGCAGAGTTGCATAGTTGGGACAGTTAAGTCACAGACAAGGGTAAAAGACATCTTGGAAAAACTGCTCCCAGCAGAGTTGCAGCCTATGGCCAACATTAACCACACATTCATCAAGGAAGCTTTATTTTATCTAGTTCTAGGGCAAGTTTGGCCGAGGTATGGTAGCTGCCTCCTCTACCAGAGAGACAGGCAAACTCCTGGGAGCTTCTTTCCAGGAATGAGTTACTGGACTTCTGCAGTTTTCCTGAGGTGGCAACCTTCTGGGATCAATTCACATGCCAGTTACCTTGGGAGGAAACTTTCTGGCAACAGCAAGTTTGAAAACCTATTTAACCCAATATGCATAAATCAAGTTGTTTATTCTAGGTAATTTTTTCCTCCAGAAGTATTTACTTAGTTTAAAACCAAAACCTTACAGGATTCATATTGCAAGTGAAGGGCCGGAAGACCACCTCGAACATCTAACTCTGTAGGCATGATACCAAACTCATACTGCTCCTAGTCTTCCAACATATGAACAGTGGTCTACAGCCATCTAACCCCCACTCCACACCTGTTTGCAGTCAAAAAGTTTTGAAGACAGATCTGTAGATTTCATTTTAAGGGCAAAATGTGCCTCATTTGACCAGTTTGTTTTGGGAGAATTAAGCACAGATTTATGGAAGCCTCCTATCTTATCTTGGCTGATGTACGAGAAGAGAGGGGAAAAAAGAGAGCTTTTGGGGAGTTCAGTTTTCTGTACATCTAAAGTGATATTAGCAGGCAAGTTACAGGAATATTCTAAATTTTGTTCTTGATGCGTTATACCAAGACTGCTATATTTAATTAACCTGTAGACAGACCAAAACTGACGAAAGTTTAGGTAAAGAGATAAGGGACATTAATTCAGTCTTGCATTGCTACAGTTTTATGTTTATTATCACTTCAGTATTTAGAGAGCAGGAAAAGGCACAACTGCTCCAAGTCTAACTGAAGGTTATTTAGGGCTGAATATCAAAATACTGGTCTTTCGGTGTTTCAGCAAATGGCACCAATTCAGTTACAGCAAGATAGATTAAATATGTTCCTAAACAATACCAGACCAATTTGTCTACTCTAGGGCATGCTGCAGTTTATGCCACAGCCCCATTATGGCAATGGAAGATCATAAATTACCTCGAACAATAGCTGGAGTCAAGACTGCATAATTTATCAAGACCCATTTGCTTCACTGCTACATTCTTGAGTATTCATTTGTTAACACCGCAGAAACAGAGGAAAGCAATAATCTCTAGATGATATCATTCCTGGTCAGTCACACATTAACAATGATTTAAGATCACATCTCTTTTGTCTGTCTAAAAGCAGTTTATCAAAGTAGTCCTACCCTAGGAATACAAAAGGCCTTGTACCACATCAACAACTAATACGTTTTATAGGGACAGAACTCTTTATCAATTCACATGTTCAGCAGATAAAAATAAGGATAAAAAAAAAATCAACTTTTTATTTGCTATCACATCTTTAAAGATAATTTTTAACATGTCAGTTCTCTTCAGAGACCGTAACTGCCTACAGACTTGCATGTTCTTTCCACATCAGTTAAACAGCACAAATTGCAAAGAGAGATTGAAGTGCCAGGTTACTGTCCTTTTCCTAAAAGGCCTTAGATGGGGGAGGGAAACTTCAAAGGACTGTAAATAGAAAACAAGCGATGTAGTCAATCATTGTTACAAAACTCGGGGCATTCAGTGGTGAAAACAACTGTCCTGCAGCACTGAGCCAGACAGCCTGTGCACGTTCAAAACCAAGCAACTTCAGGTGCTTTTATTGGCTTAAGAGGTCTTCCTTGGACAAAGCCACTGAAGGAAGTCACAATAAACCAAATTTCAAAGGTCATAAGATTAATTTTTGGCATGACATTCTCTAGCCTGAAGAGCAGTCTATTGTGAAGGTGTAGCTATGACATCACAGTCTCTCAAAAGTGTTAAACCAACTCACATCATCTGAAGATTGATATTCATCCCACAAGGAAAACACTGCACGTACGCACTCCGGAGATTACCACTGCGCTTAAGGCATTGTTTCTAGTCACAATCAAATTACCCACCTAAGCAGTAGATTAAGGTTCTGTTGACTGCAAATTAAGCTTGCCACCAGGTATGCATGTTTATCACTTGCTCTCTGCATGTTCCCAGCAGAGGAAATGGTATCTCACCCAGAACTCTAGAAGCACACACAGCCTACGCACCTACACATACTGCGGTAGAAAGATGGCAAGGGTATGGTCACTCTGCCAATTCAGGAAGTTTTCCAGGTTCTACATGTTCCATCTGTCAAAGTTTTCAAATTCAAGAGAAAAATAATTTTTAAAATACAATTACTTACAGATGAGTTAGGAACAGGAGGAAGCGGGGGGGGAAGAAAATATTTTAACCTGGCACACAAGTTGCAAGACAAACTCCATAGCTCTTGAAAAGCTACCTTTCATAAAGGAGTTATGGTCCTTTATGAAAGGTAGCTTAAATTTGTCAGATACAATCCCCTTTCAAGTCTTGGGTATTTTGTTATTTTTCTTCTGTAATATTCTGCTTTCTGTTACAGATGGAAGGCGATTCAATCTAGCTTTGAATTTTGACATACCTGAAGATGTTTCTCCAAGACCTCAGGTTTAACATCCAGATTCAAAATATTTTCCCCTCTATGTTATTTTTTACTCTCTCAGACATTCAATGTCACCACTTTATTTCTCCACACACTGTAATATGAGGCTTAGCAGATCAAATCTGGATACTTATAAGCAACCAGAACAAAGTCTAAAAAAAAACCAAAAAAAACCCAACCAAACAAATCCAAAAACCAACACCAAAAACAAAACAAAGCATGAGCTCCTACAACATTCTCCCCTAACTCACCTTCAGGGCTGTCTGGGTCAGAGCTACTGGACTTGCAATTTAACATCTTGAAGAGCCGTGGAAAAAAAAGACCCCGTCTTCTTGGTCCACACAAAGAACAATCTTCAAGATCTCAGCTGTCCACCCACCTGTCTCCAGGCCCTCAGGTACTTCACAACATCTAGGAAAGTGTCTTAGTTTGGTTTCGGGGTGTTGGGTTTTTATTTAGACTTACATAGATTACTGAAGCATGGCTTCAGGATAAGGCAGTTAAGTGGATGCATCTAGCAACCAACACAGGGCATGAGGACACGTACACTTTGTTACTAGTCCACTCCTATTGCAATAGGTAGAGGGGGAATAAGATTTGGGTATGAGCAGCATGAGGCACGCCAGTGAATATTCTGTGGTTGAAAGACCTGACAGCTAACAAGTCCCCAGCTGTATTTAAACTGTGGGACCCAGATGGGCTTTTCCATGGACAAGATCTGCACAACTTCTCACAGTAAGGAAGTCTGACCTTGTGGATTGTAAAGAAAGTGCCACCAGATCCCCTGGCTAGCTGGACCCTGGGAGCACATGCATTTGCCATCACAATTTTAGCAGTCAATACATATAAGGCTTTCTAAAGTAATTTCTCATCTTTTGGTGGTGGTTTCAGGTAGATACTGTATCAGTTTACAAGACTGAGGATCCCCTCCACCTCCAGGGTGATCATTTGGTCAGGACTCAAACGTTCATTAGTGCAGACTGACAAACAAATACAACACGAAAAGACTCTGACTTCAAACCAATATTGGCAGCTTCCAATGCAAGGAACAACACAGCATTGCTCTGTTAGGCATTCAGAGGACTGGATTCATCACCTCAAACCTTTTACTGTTCACTTTTCCATTTTACTCCAAATAGATGCTTGCTTCTCCTCCCAGCCCTGAACATCCCTCCCCATGCTGAAAACTAATACTTGGGCAACTTCCCTTCAAACAAGTTCCTATGCCTCCAAAACACCTCCCCAAACACTCAAATGCCATCACTCTCCAAACACAAAAGATTCAATCACACGATTGTTGCATCCTGATGGCCTACCTACCGAGATTAGCAGCAGGTCGTATTTAAGAATACTTGCAGATTTCCCGGTTTCTTTCCCCTTTCCTTGTACGAGTTCGTATGCGCGCGCACATTGTTACACATACATACCCAAAAGGCATTTACAAGGCTATGATATAGAGCAACTGACCAGAATAATACTTGGAAAAAATCTTTGAAAACAAAGCATTGTTCTAGTTAAAAAATTTCAAGTGAGTGTTGCACACTAAAATGAAAAGCACTGTTCAAAATATAAATCATCAATCAAAAGCACTTCAGTTACGTCCAAACACTCCCACGATTCCATACTAAAAAATCTGGTCTTAAAAAAAAAGGGAATATAATTCTCTTTGCCATTCTTAATTGCAAAGCTGTTAGTCTAAATATTACACCTTGTAAAGGAAGCCATTTGCCATTGTAATTTTGCCAGAAAGTGAAGAATCTTGGCAACAGCTATTCAGGCTTTTGAAAGCCAAAACAGATACATACTTCAGAAGAAGCACAGAAGAGCTGATGCCATCCCACTTCAAGTCTTGCCAAACAAAATTAAATAAAATACATGCAGTTCAGCAATTTTTGGTTTCCTGAAGCTGCCTAAAATTCTGAAAAGGTTCCTCAAGACTCGTAGATTGCGAACTCATGTTCATCTCCTGACAAAGCAGTTTCACTGACAGCAAGGACAAAGTCCTGGGAGAGAAACAGTTACTTTGCTCCTAGACCATTTCAGTAAGGATTTTTCCCCTTGTCCCCGAAGAAAGTATTCCTGCTTAAAAACCAAACCTATAATGAACTTTGGAAATATTTATGAAACTCTGCAGTTTCCCTGTCTCCCTTGATCACTGAAAATCTTCTTCTGCCTCTTAAAATCCATAGCTTTGAAGCAGGAACTTTGACAACCAAACAGACTGTACCCAAGTCTAAATGAAATGTTAATTAGATGGAAACTGAAATAAAGAACTGTGTAGTATACAGCAGACAATCCCATCAGCAAGCCATATGCAGAAGTAGGGCAGGTCCATAAATGCATGACTGGGACAAGAGATGCATAGTGAGGCAGCCCAAGGACCAACTTCAGCTGAAAATGCCATGATTAATGGTCTCTAGTTTTGTACATACACTTCCTCACTACATTCTCTGCTTCCAGAGAACCAAAATACTGCCAGTATCATCCATATTGTCAATCTCCTGTCTTTTTTTTTTTTTTATTCCCCACAATCTAGTCACATTTCTCATAACACAGAATCTAAGTTTTGTAATTTTGGGAAGTAGTCTAAATAATTGTTTCCTTCTGTTATTTTAGGCTTTTATTATTCAACTTGAAGACTCAGAGTGAAGTTATACAAGTTAAGATGATTTAGTAACTTGTTACTGCCAAGAACAGGGCAGATATCCCACTCTCTTCATCAGCCCTTGCTTTGCTTTCTTCCTCCAATTCCAGCAACTTCATGGCACTCCCTCCTTCTCCACCTCTTGTACCATGTATGGTCCTTAATGAGTTCAGTTTCTGTTAATTAACTCACTTGTTTTACTGGGTTAGTTTTCTGCTAAGGAAGCAAGTGCAATAAACTTAGATCTGGCACAACACGAACATGAGAGCATGAGCAAGAGGGGAAGGGAAGAGCATCACCCTTTCCAATGGCAGCAAACTACTACATTGGCCAAGGCAACCTGTGAACTTTCATTTTCTTTGTTTACTGCCATTAGGAGCTGGCAAACCTTTCCTACTGCATGTCTGTGAGAACTACTGCTTTTCAGGCATCTCACAGAAGATAAACATTTGGGTAAGTCTTCAAACAAAATATAGAGTTGCATTTTCAAGAGGGCACTTACTTTCCTCTTGCGGTACTGACTCAACTAAAGTCTGCTTTTGTTGTGTACTTACCAAAACACTGGGGTTTGTATCCAACATGCTAATAAGCCTTTATGCTCTCAACCTGCCACTGGTAGGAACAGTCCTGTGCCCTGCACAGTGGTGGGCTTTGAAAGCCAGTGGCTCTAGACCCCCCCAACCCAGAGACTAAACTATACACAAGACATTTTTCTACCAAACTCTTATATGAATTGAGCAAGTTCTTCAACAAAAAATGCATTGTGCAGAGGCTGATGAAAGTCAGATCGTTACAGATGTAGGTTGAAACTACATCTTAATCTACATGCCTATCCCTAAGTATTACACTGGAATTATTTATCTAACTTGCTCAACTTCCCTTCACAAAGGTGACAAAATGGTTGGATGTTCCCCACAGATGTTAACTTTTACAGCCTCCTGACAGTAAAAGTGGGGAGAGCATCTTCTTGACAATTACAGGCACAGGTGTAACAGAGGGCCTCAGAGTATCAATCTACAGTACCCTATTCTGTTCCCTATTTTCAACACTCCATTTTGGAGGAGAATCTTCTAGAGCATGGAGAAGCCTTTCCTCCCCTCCTCAATGATGCAAAAGATAAAGATTATATATTAAAAAAAAAACCAACCAAACAAAAGGCAATCTCTTATCACATGACCCCACTGATCAGTTTTTCAAGCATTTTAAGTCTGTTTCATCCAAATAATCCATTCATCAAACATTACAGTTATTTATTCACGGCCTATTTGTCTTTGCTTGGATGCTTTTTACAAGGAAGTTTCCTTCTCATGAATATTTATGCAGGGGGCTTAGTAAAGCTTCTCACCAAACCTGCTGGTTTTCTTAACAGTGCTGGCTACAGGGTGCTGACCATAAGACTGACCTCCAAATTAAAACCAACGTTTGTGAGCAGACAGCTACAGGCAAGTATCTATCAATATCATCCACACTCCTCCTTAGGTCTCTCTTACCCTCTAAAGTTTTCAGGTAGGTTGAAATAATTTTATTGGATTTAAAAAAAAAAAAATCATCACTGTGGAGCAATGACATTAGACCAGTTTTTAATTTTGATAATTTCCAGGGTTTAATACTAATAGTTAACACAGTAAGTGTACATGTGTCCCCTACTGTTGCCTTAGTAGTAAGTTTTAAAGAGTTATTAACTACAATTATCAAAAGCTTTTATTTAAACAGCAAGGTTCCTGTTTTGAAAGTAAATCAAATGACAGAGGCTTTTACAGTTATCTATAATTTATGTTAGTGAATAAGCACTAGCTTATTTAGATTGTCTATTACCATATAAAGAGTTGAAGCTGGAAGGCAAGTTTAGACATTTCAATTCAAACAGCAGGCTACTCACTGAGATGGTATCTTTGAGATACCATAAGAGGTACACTTGAGCACACAGGTTATTCTCAATATACCTCTTGTTCACACAGTTAAAACACTCAAAAGAAAGCCTTTCTGCTTAGTATCTAAAAAAAATTACATGCTGTGGGCAGAGACATATTCCCCAATATCAACAGTACAATAATTCACCCTCCAAAAAAATTTTGTGGAGACGTATTCCCAAATACTGTTTATTCAAAATAATTCAACTGCTCAAGTAACTAAGATAAAGACACCACAAATGAGCTGAAATGCAGCAAAGTCATAGCAGCAAGTAATAAAAATAAACAAGCAAACCCAATTTTACCTCTTATGCACAGCGGGGTAGAAGCTATCATAGCTGGTAAGCAATAAGTCATTAAAGCCATGACTAACTCAACCATGTAAGTGAGCCCTGGACTATATCAACCCCAAGCAAGCAAGTGAAGGCCAACTGTTATTCTAGCTACAAAAAGTGCAAGGAGACAACTCCAACCTAAAGAAATTCATACACCCTTGTTTGACTGAAACATCAAAACTGTGCCAGCCCAGCCTGGAGTACACAATTTGGATGCTGCACTCATTCACTCCTGTGCAATGAAGCACCAGCAGTGCCAGAGTACACTCAATTGCAGAGAAACTACTTGCCATTTTAAGATACTGATATCATAGATACCTCATGGGTATTTTAACACTGCCTTCCTAACAAATCACAACAATCTCTTCTTAGTGCAAAGAGACCATTTTGTAATCTAAGATGCATTTGCTGGTATTATGCAAGCTCCAAATCCACGGGTGGCTTACAGTTAGCAGCAGGCAATCAGCACTGCTGCAGTGCCTGACTTTTCAGGATACAACTAGAATGTTACTGCTACTCTATCTTTGAACACAGGCTAGGAATCTTTAAAATAAAGCAGATAGAAAGACTTTTGTGTTTCCTTAGTCCCTTAAGCTTTTCAGCCCCTGAAAAACAGTTTCAAGCTGCCATCTCAAACGCAAGTATGTTGACCTACTTGCAAACATACCACCTTGGGACAAACAGGGTACAGCTTTTCCAACTAAGTGTAAACAAAACAGAAAAATAACAGAATAGGTTAATATTTTGTAGAAGGGTTAATATGTTAAGGTTCAATGGAAAGCTGAAGTCTGGCCAACTGATCACATGTTCCATGTGCATTAGTGTACAATTTTTTTATTGTTATTAACTTGCACCTGCAGAGAGAGGAAGAGAATATTCCTTCCTTTGATCCTGAAGGTCACAAGGTGAACTAAAAAACAGCTTACTGAAGGCTCTGGTGAGACTGCAAGTGTCACAGCAGCCATCAACCCCCTAAAAATGCAGTGCTGGAACGCACAGGAAAGAAAACTGAAGTAATACCACCCAGGCTTCATAGACTATGTCAGCTTAATTAGAATGGTATTTTGGCAGCACCCAAAGATTACATATCGAAGGCTGGGTAGCAGGCCAAATACTTGACTAGAGTATTTTGCCAAGCCACCTACATTAAGAGCTACTTCCCTGTTCTCTCAGGGTACCATAAAGGAAATCTGTTGTTTCGGGCCTTATGAGACTGTTTAACAGAGGCATGACACAGTGAATGTCACCAGCACTGAAGGTTAACTAGATATGTGTTAAACAAGAAACATCCCTAGTTAACCTTCAGATTTCAGAGCCGCTGAAGAGGAACATTTGTTCTCAAAGGGTGTAGGCTCCAGATGTAGCCAAAGTGCCTTCCCTATGTGCTCATGTATTTTAACCCACAAAACACCTGTACTCCCAAGCCCGGAACCCACACACAGGTCCCACCTGCATTCTCCTACCAAGGTTGTCCAACTGGTACTGGCAGCAATAGAAAGGAGAAAGAATACAGCACATACACAACATCATTTCACAGGCCTACACTATATTGCCCACAGAAACAAATCAACATCCAGGCTATAAATGGATTTGACCACAACTGTATTACACAATATGAAGAAAGTCATGTACCCCACATGGTGTTACACATACAGGGTACAGAGGAAACCTACATCCCTGCACTGTCAGTCAGTGAAGAGAAACAAGCACTCTTTACATACAGTTCATCTCATTCCACGGCTGCTATCTAGAAGAGGTCTGAGAGGCCCCTTCCAATGTACACAATACAATGAAGCACACCACTGGAGCACCCGGTTGTCTCCACTGACTACAAAGGAAGTTTAGAAAACTGGCTCAGATATAAACATCCATCATCTAGAGGCACAAAAGCAGACAAAGGAATCCCTCCCCAGTGCACAGCACTAACTCCAAACTCTCAGCACCTCTGGACAAGACTGACAATCCTGCCAGACCAGTACCACAGTATCCCCACACTTTTAGTTTCTGTTCTGCAGAAGTCTATCCTGACAAAGCTTCAGCTTCCAGCAACTTTTAAGGTTTAATTTCAATCTGTGTGTGTACATGCACTTACATACACATGCACTTACATACATGCATGTGAACTCAATAAGCAGATGAAGGCTTCTTTAGCAGCAGTATGGAAAGGCACAAGAGAACTCCTTCAGCTGACACAGCAGAACTCAGTGATGTCAATGCTCCAACTCAAAAAAAAAAAAAGAAATCTAGCTCAGTTCTCTTCCCTGAATTTCCTGTTTGAGGCAGAGATTTTGTTCATGCTCTGCTTTTCAAAATGTTCCCCCCTTCCAAAATACACTGCAATGTAGTAAAACAAAAGATTTATCAAAAAAGCAGTAGAGAAGCTCTCTTGCAAAAGACTATGAATATCAGAAATTTTAAATTTCCCATTGCTACTGTAAATGAAATAAATATTTCCTTTTTGTTCCTTCATATTTTTGATCTATGAAAGCATTCACTCATCACAAATACAATCTATTTCACCAATGCATTAGAACACTCTCAATTTTCATTTCAGTCTTGCTAAATCAGCAGTACTATTTTATTAAACCCCAGTTCTCCATGAAGAGAGGGCTTCACATAACGGCCTGCTTTACACAAATACTTACCTCAGGATTTTACGCTACTTTCTATCACTGGAAGAGGGTGAATGTTTCCTTCACCTAAGGCACTAATGCTCACAGATCTCAGCAATCTGTAGAGCTTGCAATATTCCCTTCCCTTAAATGGGCAGCAGTACCACAGAAACTGCCACCAATGTCTGACACTCTTCCCTCTTTATGGTACTGTTGGTCTCAAACAGATTACATTAAGGCTTGGAAACTATCACTCTTTTTCACTGCAACAACTTTGTTTACGCATCTTTTCTAGTCCAGTAACTCATATAAGTCAATAGCCTAAAATTAGCACCACAATTTTCATGAGAACTGTCTAATTTTACAAAATGAGAACCTCTTCATGATACAAAACCAAAAAGCTTTCCTTTAAAACACACAACAGAAGCAGAAGTTCACTGAAGCTGGATGACTTTCAAGAGCCAGGTTTGAGAAGACTGCGCCATAGGGAAGAAGTGCTCTCCTCTCCGTGGCAGGGAAGACAACCATGGTTTCCAGGGAAGCTCCGAGTTGTAAGCCTTCCCAGTGGTGTCTCCTAAACTACAGGCATACCCTCACACTCTGCTCCAGCTGAACTACAACATGATGCCCAGTAGAGCAGCACAAGTCAGTCTCAGAAAGACTACTCATAGGAGGGAAGCAAGTGGCAGGAATAACACGGATAGCATTTTTCTCATGTAGCCACACTGCCAGAAAAGATCTCGCAGCTAGGATAAAAGAATGTGGGATAGTAGAAAACCACTACCAATAGATAAGTCAGAAGAAATATTGAGAAAGACAAGGAACAACACACCTGAATTTCTCCCATGGTTTGAGGGATAGAAAGGCATAGCTGCTTTCTATTGAATTTTGATTGATAGATCCCTAACAATCTTTTGATACAGATCTCCATCTATCAAGCCTTTTAGGGCTTAATGCCTCACAAGATGGTTTTAAACAAAACAAAACAAAAAAATCAGCCCTGGAAAGAGCAGAATCATTCCACTTTTGCAACAAGTCAGAACACAAACCATTCCTTCCCTCTGCAGAGGCCACATGTGCCAAGGACTAGGCTCCAGCTCCCACCACTTGAGTAGCACTGAAGCTTTCATTCTCTGTAAGGAAGGTACCATGTCTGCAGAGCAAATGATCAGCAAAGTTAAGAAATCATCCTGTATAGTCAGAGAAAAATAAGTAAATATGTGATTCCTACTTACTGGAAACCTTTCCCCTCATATCCAGTGACAGGATGTGAGGAAATGGTTCAAAGCTGCTCCAGGAGAGGTTCAGACTAGATATTCAGAAACATTTCCTTTACTGAGATAGTGCTCAAATGCTCAAACAGGCTTCCTGAAGAGGTGGTTGATGCACCAAGCCTGTCGGTGTTTAACAGGCATTTGGACAATGCCCTTAATAATGTATTTTAACCTTTGGTCAGCCCTAAAGTGGTCTGGCAGTTGGAGTAGGTTATCACTGTAGGTCCCTTCCAACTGGACGTGAATGTCCGTTCCATAAGAGAACATTTTTATTCTGAAATGGCCTTATCTGAATGAATGTTCCTGAAGAGAAGTTCGAGGCATTCTCTTTAATTTGTAATTTTTTCCTGATATGTCAGCAGAAGGTCCATATGCATTATAAGTTAGTTATTTCCAGTACTGCATCAATGCCTGCTTCTAGAAATGCCCATTTCAGAACACAGGTGATCTCTTGCCATCAAACTTAAAGAGCTTATAAGAGGGGAAAAAAAAAAAGTCAGTTGAGACACAGTAAATGACCCCATAACAACCCTATTCTGACTCAAAGCAAGAATAAAACCTGTTAGAGTCAACAGTGGTTTAGGAAAAACAGTTTTATTTGACACTTAAATGGACTGGGACATTCACGGGGTCAACTGTCTTGTGAGGAGAGGCTGAGGGAGCTGGGGTTGTTCAGCCTGGAGGAGACTCAGGGGGGACCTTATCACACTCTACAGCTACCTAAAGGGAAGCTGTAGTCAGGTGGGGGCCAAACTCTTCTCCCAGGCAACTGGTGACAGGATGAGAGGGCATGGCCTGAAGCTGTGCCAGGGGAGGTTTAGGTTGGGTATTGGAAACACTTCCTCACGGAAAGGGTGATTAGACACTGGAATGGCCTGCCCAGGGAGGTGGTGGAGTCACCACCCCTGGAGGTGTTTAAGAAAAGACTGGATGCTGCACTTAGTGGCATGATTTAGCTGATGTCGTGATGTTAGGTCATAGGCTGGACTCGGTGATCTCAGAGGTCTTTTCCAGCCTCAGTAATTCTGTGATTCAACTGCCATGCCTGAGGCAAGGGGATGACTATATCCCACAGCCACCTCATGGAGCCATCTGACCACCACTGCCATGGGCAGGTTCTCAATGCCCCAAATTTTACACAGGATTCCCACTTCTCGTCCTGGAACCTGTTTCAGCACATAGCTCTTGGCCAAACCACTACTTGCACCAACCACTGGTCACTGGCATTGGTCAGCAAATGGACCAGTTAACAGTATGAATTTCACAAGCCCACAGTTACAAAACAGATATGAGCAAGTACTCTGTTGGCAATTAGAGCTCCAGCTTTATTTATTCTAGTAGAAGAGCAGATGTTGCAGTTATTTGAAAGGTTTTCACAACCTTAATTACTGACTTTAATTGTTGGTCATCTTTCCCACGAAGTGGAGACAGACAGACGCCACCCATATTTTGTGAAGATAGTGTCCTGTGGGGTATGAGTAATAGAAGACAGTGTATAGTCTGCCTTCTCCTTCCCGAGTGAAATACAAGGGTACTGGCATTGGCCAGCAGCATGGAAGAAAGAGAACCAGCTAATGACTCAGACGGATTTTGATGGTTTGCTTTTTGGTTGTTTGGTTTTTTTGGGGATGCATCTGCTACTGTGACACCAAAATTTCTTTCCTCTCCCTGGGGGCAGGTGAAGTGCCACCTAAGGAAGCACCGTATTTAGACTTCACGACGCCTGAAACAGCTGATACACAAAGCACCCTATCCACCTCATTGAGCATTGCACAGACTGTTAGAAGAGAAGCTTTGAGTTTCACAGGGCAATATTAGGTTTCATAAACAAGTTCTCAGACCAGACAAGAAGGCAGCATTTTGTTATGTGCTAGGAATGCTGCAAAAGATACACAAGAGCTTCCCAGGTCTTTTCCTTTGCTAGTGGGAAGCTTGCCTGAGACTTCTTGCTCAGACATGGAAATTCTGTATTCATCCTTCTGCTGCAGAATTTGTAGACTAAGTTTTCTAACCAAGAAGTACATTCCCAGACTTTGTTCTGCCAAGTGTACTCAAAGACGTTAACTTGGTGTCCCAGTAACTTGAGAACAGCCAACACCGAGGAGGGACACTGAAGTTCAGAAATGAAACACAGGATGTACTGATGCTGCAACAGACACTCCCTATAACCTAAGGCAAAAGCCCCAGAAGTCTGGATAGTGAAGATCAGTTTCATGGTTATGATTACCTGCCCAGAGAGAACTTGGACATAAGGCTAAGCCCAAAGACCTGACTAGAATGGCAGCTGCTACTACAACATAAAGGAAATGAAGTCTTTCCCCTCCACACACCTCAAAATACACCTTAGCTGCAAACATCTTCAAGGTTTCTTGACAGGAAGAAAAGATAAGGACCATTTTTTGTTTAGTGCCTTAAGAGATGTTATGTTTGTTCATTAACAATAAGAATAAATCAATAAGACCAAAGTTCACCAAGCAACACAGATATTGAACAACTGCTGACAGGCGACATTTTAAAAGCATTAAAAGACTGCAATAAGTTGCTAGAACAGAAAGAATTCAGCCAAGATTTCTGAAGGAAAACATCCAACTGTCAAGCTATTAATTGCTGTGCATACCCTGTCACACCCAAATTGATTTGGGCATCGCATGAAAGATGTAAGTTAGGTCAATTTTCAGAAGTGAGTGAGAACAAGATAAATCAAGGGAACTGAAAAATCAGAAAGTGGTTTCTTTACCAAAAGAAACAGTTAAAACTGGATACCATAGACATGAATTATAAATAAGATTGCACGAGAAAGAGTCAGCACAGCTTTCATAGAATCATAGAATGTTAGGGGTTGGAAGGGACCTAGAAGATCATCTAGTCCAACCCCCCTGACAGAGCAGGATCACCTAGATCAAGTCACACAGGAACGTGTCCAGGAGGGTTTTGAACGTCTCCAGAGAAGGAGACTCCACAACCCCCTGGCCAGCCTGTTACAGTGCTGTCACCCTCACCGTGAAAAAGTTTCTCCTTATGTTTACTCTAAACCTCTTGTGTTCCAACTTACTCCCATTGCCTCTTGTCCTAACACTGGATGAGATTGAGAAGAGTCTGGCTCC
>JAAGNO010026640.1:0-24614 GCA_033439905.1 Ceryle rudis | reverse complement strand
GGGCCCCGCTGCTGCGGTTTGGGGGGTTTTTCCCCCGGGGGGGGGGCCCGGGGGAAAAGGGGGGGCCGGGGCCCCCCCCCCCCCCCCCCCAGTCCACGGCAGGGCCCGTTCCTTTAGGGTGCTGCCGTTCGGCGCAGGCCTTCCCCCGCCACGCCGAACAGGGCAGCCGAGTTCACTTTCAGCGCCTCTTCGGACTCTGTCCCCGGAGCACGAATCGTCGGCTGGCATGCCGGCTGGCGAGGTGGCTTCAGTTTGTGGCCGCGGGTCAAACGGGTTGAGGCGTCCTGACACCCACAGCCCGTGTTCCTGCAACCTGCCCCCCGCCTCGCTAGCGCTAGTTCTGCGCTTCACACATCTTTGGCCAATTCTTAATGAGCCATATTCTCAAAAGAAATGGGGTTTGGTAATTGTGTTCTTTGGTTTCTCCTGTGTAACAACTTTTTAACAGTGGTTGCCCAATTTCCCCCAGCTCTAACCGTCGCTTGTAGAACTTGGCATATACTCCATGCCGTATAAATAACAAGCTATATGTTTGGTGTTTTCTGACAGAGCAGCAAATGTGACTGCCAGTGGGGAGGGTGTATGCTGTTATCACCAGGATGAGCGCACTCAGATGACACCAGCTGCTAGACCAATTTCACTCATTTCCAGACAAATCAGCTGGGCATGTTTCAACAATAAATGACAATACAAAAATGAAAGTTTGCAAATCTTATTACTAATACCAAAGTGAGGCGCCTAATTTAAACCCACTTTCTTTACTGATAGAAGACTAATTTTCTCCCTGTATTGCTCTTCAACTTACCATTTTCCTACTGTATCGTACAGTTTAGTCTGTTGGCTCAAATCGCAAATGAAAGCAGCTTATTTCTTCACTAATGCCTTTTAATTTCTCCTTCCATCTGCTACTACGCTTGCAATGCTTGTAGCATTGCAAAGAGTGTTGGGGTAGAGGTAATTAATATACCTCATACTCGGGAGCAAGGTAATTGGGGCACCACTGAAGCTCATTAACACTCTTCAGTTTCAAGTTTGCCTCCTCTAAGCAGCAACAACTATTTTAAGCGGGTACCCATGGCAACCCCAGATACCAGGGGTGTATCACCTCACTCCATACCCCTGAGACAGTGTCTGAGTACCAGTGATCTAGGTGTGGTAAAAGTATCTCCTGGATCTTACAACCAGGCGCACGTTGCTATTGCTGGAGATTAATCTCGCCCTTTCAGCCTCCAGGGTTTCTCCTCCGTGCTTCAGGCAAAGCTCAGCCAGGCGGAGGAATCGAGTCTGTATGAAGCAAAGGCTGCAGCAAGGGATCCAAGGTTAACTATGGCCATGGAGTTGAGTAACAGAAGTGGAGGGAAGACTGTCAAAAAGAGAAAAACTATTTTCAGAGGAGACTTGAAATGAGACAAGGATGCAGTGAGGTGAGGAGTCAGGAGACAGGCGTGGCATGGAGACGTGGGAGGGGAAGGCAAGCGCAGGTGAGGAGAGAGGCTGCTGCAGGAGAGGTCACCTGCAGGTGCTTGATGAGATAGTTTTTTTCTGAACATAAAAGCTCAATGAAAAAGTGATATCCTGGAGACTGCAGGAGAAGACCTTTTCTGAGCATCCTTCTCACAGTGAAAGCTGTTTGGGAAACTGGTGAAGATGCGCACCACGAACAAGTGGTTGTTTAAGCCTCGCAAGGGATGGAGGGTCTGCGTCAGCTTTGCATCTCCAAGTTAGTATCTTAGCCTGTCAGGAAGAAACTCTGTTGTTCCCTGACAGGCTTTTGTAGAGCTGAGCATGGGAACATCTCAATCCTGACTGACAAGGCACAACTGCAGCATATCTTCAGAAGATGATACAATGATCTCAATGATTTTCAGAGAGTCCTTATCCTGTATAAACAAAGTGCACAGTATTACAAGCTGCTACACAATTTAACAGCTTATGATAGCATCTACTATAGTGCTGAGAGGTAGTGATTACTTAATTAGAGGCTGCCTAAAGATTTGTGATAAATGCATACGTGTGTCATTTTAATTTTCCTAGTTCTTCTGAACTGTTTATCTTTCAACTCTAAATTTCTCTTGACCTTCTGTAAATGTTTTGAAGGAAAAAAAGATAAGCATTTTGCATTTACATAAACAGGACTTCAAAAATTATATACACGTCTATTAGTTAAGACTTACACATTCCTAGGGGAAAATAAAAAGGGTAATATTCTTTATTTTCAGGTGAACTTGACCTCAAGAGGTTAAATAAATTTCACAAGGTCACTGAGGGAGGTAGCGGCAGAGTCAGATGTGGGGTTACAGCTCCAGCACTCCCAGCTCTCACGGTGAACTTAAATCATACCTGTTATTCAAGAATTGGCAAGGCTAACGAGCCAGTGACACTTAAAATAGCTTTTTTTTCTTGTCCTATTGACTCCCCAAAGACATGAAAGCAGTAAAACATTGTCAGAGGGGCACCACACAGTGAATAAATTAGTGAAAGCTGCAGCCAGAGATAAAAAATGAGATTCACGATAAGTAAATGCAGTCAGCGCAAAGGGAAACCAAAGTGGAGGAATGTAGGGGTTTCAAAAGGAGGAGGAGAGGCAAGGAGATGAAGAGTATGAGACAAGGCATGGACAGCACTGGAGGTTGAAGAGAGAGCTGGATGGGAAGGACTGGTGCCAAAGAAGTCCCTGTGGTGCTAAATCCCTCAGAGATGACAGTGAGGTGCCTCTTCATGAGTACCATAAACTAATGAAGCCATGTGCTTGCTTAATGTGTCATCAGCCAGCTGAAGGCAAAACCCAACAGTGAACACTCAAAGACAAGTTAGGGCAGGATTTATCTCACCAAAATTTAATGATCTGGAAATTACCCACTGTGAAGAAGATTTTTGTTGCTATTTCTCCTCAGTCACTGCAGGGGGAGCAGACATGTCCAGCCGCATTTATATGTCTCGAATTTAGATGACTAAAAGTAAGGAAGACAAACCCTTTTTAGGTTCTGTCCACTAGATTTAAACACAATCTTTAAATCAAGTTTCCCCAAGGAAAAATAGCAGCCTGAGGAGCTGGCAGTAGTTGTGCTTGTTGGTGATGGGAGTCACAGGAGAAGCACAGAGGTAAATGTCTGAAAGGACACTCAGAAGGCAATTCAGAAAATTCAACTTCAGTTTTCTTTGCAGCAAATGAAACTGAAATATATCAGATTGCTGATCCATTTTGTAACCCTTTTTTATGGGAAAAATAAAAGCCTTCTCTGAAATAGACTAATTAAACCCAAAGCCTTTAGTCCTTTTTTAAAAACAAAGAAACAGACAAACAAACAAACAAAAAACACCAAAAAAAAACCCACAAAACCAAACAAGTCAGAACTTTCTGTTTACTAAACATCTTTATAATTCTATCGCTTCTTTCTCTGGACTTATTTTTTTTTTCCTCTATCTTAAAAGTTTGGCGCTTGAAGCTGGAGGTATTATTCAAGCTGGTGCTTTAGCTGGAAACCAGACTAGTAATCCATTAGTGTGCTTCCTATTTCTTGGATGGTAATGCCAATTCCACTGAAAAAAACAGATATGTTGAATCAGTAAGTGTATGCTGAGTGTAGCCCAACTTCATTGCAAGTGCTTAAACTCACAATCGGGCTCCTGAAATCATGGCACTGGCTAAGAACTTGTGACTTTCTAACAATTCTGCACTCTAGAAAAATTGCATCTGAATTTAGAGGTTTTAGAGAAACCTCTGTCCATAATCACAAGAGCTAAGATTATGTTCACTGGACTGGACTGTTCTTGCTGACACAGCATCACTGTAAGTGTGAGCAAGGTCATAAAAATCATCAGAATAATACCCAGTTTATTTCCTTGCTTCTTTTAAAAGCCTTCTCCACTGATTCAGTCATAAGGGCCCGTGCTGGGCAAACCAGTTTCTTTCGTGTAACAATAGTGTTTAATTCTCAAGGGCTTTACAAGTCTGAAGCCACCTCGTAATGTCACATAAAGTATCTCACTGATAATAAATGCAGATGTTAGAACAAAATACAGCGTTATCCTAATGGCTCTTGTTGCAGCAGGGCCCAGCATGATCTTCTGCATAAAGAACATCATATTTCTGAAAAGTAATCTTCACACTGCATCTCAATTAGTTTGAAAAGCGACATGTTGTTAATGCATTTTTATTTGCAGGGCTATCAGCATTGTGGGCTGACGGAAATAACACAAGTGAGCTTTTCTGATGATCGTGTCCCAAGCTATTCCAACAGTAATGGTCTCTCTTTGGGGCCTTCCTGCTTACTTTATTGCCTCTCTGGTGGAAGCAGCTGATGTGGAAAGCCACATGAATATACTCCTAGTACACATAATCCCTTTAGTTCACTACATGATTGTAATTGAACACATTGGCAGACTCTGTATTTAAATATTTTCATAGAAGCGAAAGTCATTCCAAGCTGATCACTTCATGATGCCAAGTATGTCATTAGGAGCCATTTAAACAATTACAATAAATAAGAAAATCATTATTTGTTAGTACAGTTTTGCCATAAACACTATCATTTATCTTCAAGGAACTCCTGGTTCCTAAAGAAATTTGTCTTTTTTTATAATAGCCACAACAAACTTCCTTAAGTAAAAAGCCACATATGACTTTGTAATCCACAGTTCGGATGTTCCATTTGAAATTTAATTCAGAAGGATAGAAAGGTTTCTTAGGACTGATGGGATTATTAGGTACTGTAAAATCTAATGAGATTATAAAATGGAGATGGTAGCTCACTATAACAGAAACCTGCTAAGACATAGGAATATACTAAGACACAGGACTGGCAGGACATTCTGGGTTATCAAATCCAGTCACCAGCTACTGCAGGCAACTGGATTACATAGTCTATGTCATACACTTTGTGAGTTTCATGTTAAAACTAGGTGTGATTCTCTATAATTTTTACACTCTCACTATGCAGGTGGATAAAGAACACCTAACTGATAGTCTAAATTATTCACAGACAATTTATACCCACTTGCTGATATGCCAAGATTGCCCATCTTTAATATTTCCCCTACCTGATGTATTTACAAGCAGTAACCAAACCACATCTCTGTCTTCAGCCGCTGGGCTAAATGAGCTGTGTACACACACTTTCCCTTCATGAAAGGTCCTCCAGTCTCCTCCTCATTTAGCATCCCTTTTCTGTACCCATTTCATTAAGAATCCGGCTTTCTTTAAAGTGATTGATCAGAATCATGCATTTTATTCCAAACAAAATCTTATCGGGGCCTTATACAAGGATGTTCATGCTTCCCTTGCTCTTGTGGAAATGTCTCTCTACTATTGCATTTTAAAGTTCCTGTTGCCTTTTCTGTGGCCACACCACACTAGGGCAAATGGTTAGGAATCTTTCTCTGCTGCTAGCTCTCTTACTACTTTTGTGGCCTCACTCTTCAAGGACATTCAGTTCTTGCTGTGGGATATTCTGAATTTTCTCTACACCAGTGATACCTCCTAACTTTGTGACTTCAGTACATTTTAATGATCAGACCCCTCTGTTTTCCAAAGGAGTCAGTAATGAAAATAATAATAATAGTCTTAAAACACTTTCTTTTGGAGCTCTGAATAATTCACTTTCAACACAGCTCAGCTTCTCTTCTTCTAACAATGTGTGTGTGCCTTATAGTTCCTCTATAAATCTCAGACTTCTCCCGGCAGGAGATATAATTTTATACATGGCTCCTCATCAGCTACTTTATTGAAGTCCAGACAGGCAGATTTCCCTTCTTTGTCTAGCTAATTAATTACTGTATCAAAGAAAGCTATTGAATTAGTCTGGTATTATCTAGCCTCGGTAAATGCCAATTTCATTTTATTCTGTTTTCTACTGACTGTCATGACTTCTATAATTTTCTCCTCCCACATTCTTCCCTAAAGCCTGACATAAAACATCGATGTACACAAAGTAAAATATATTAGGCCTTTCCAGTGAAGTCCATGTTTTATTTGTCTTTGGTACAGGTTATTTGCATCACTATTTATTTTTCACTAGCAGGTAGGGTTGAGCAGCATTTATAAATGTATTGGATCCCTCTCTATATTCACTAGAAAAAGAATCATATAAATCCTTTTTTATTCTAAATATTGCTAGTACCACTTTTTTAAAAGGATTGGAATATACACTCAGCAGGCTGCTCCAACTGAGACATGGGCCCACAGGGAACACGGTCTTTTCCCAAGTAAATTTGTAGTCCAACTCAAACATGACATGTTGCAGAAAATCAGAGCACAGCATGTACAGTGACTTGATTTGTGAGGCGATCACAGGCATTGGGAATGGAAGAAACACAGGTTTGGAAGAAACAGAGGAGTTGGGCAGGATTTGGCTGAAAGGTACTGGATGATTGCTCCAGATAGAGATAAATAACTCATTGTATTGCCTTCTTTGTGCTTAATTTTTAATTACGTTGTGGGCAGCACAGAAATTGGAAGAAGAACTGGTAAGAAACTAAGTCAAAACTTGAATTTCTAGTCCACTGCTGACCCACAGACTTGGCGTGTCCTTGGGCAAAATGCTTTTCTGGTTTTTTTCCTCTCTGCCTCATCTGTAAAACAGAGATAACACTACTTCTTTTTTCCCAACCTGACTATTTACATAATAAAAGCCTTTCCATGCTTGACAGTCTCTTATATATTTGTGCAGCATCTAGCATAATGAGGACCTGGATCTTGGGACTACAATGCAAACAATACTCAACAATTAAGATTATACATCCATCCAAAATATATCTAATGCACCTAATACTGCAGTAGTTTGCCAGAGACACATGACTTTATTACTTGGTGAACTCTGCAACTTCTGCACTCCCTCCTTTTGTTCTCCTCTCTCGCCTAAAGACAGCTTTGGCAGCAAGGTGAGTTTTAGGAAAATTGAAGAGTCCTGTGGCTGTCCTTTTATGGTCTCTTGCAGGTGGAAGGAGTGATGGACCCTGAAGTCTTAAAGAGCCTGCCAGGAGCTGGGCAGCATCGTGAAAAGGCTGTGTTTCTGCAGCAGCTCTCCTGGGGCCCCATTCTCCTCCTGTACCAGGGAAGGCCTGTCTTAAAGGCACCTTGTTCCTCCTTGAAAAGGGGAAAAACCCCAAGCCTCTGCCCACGGTGTCTTATCCGCATTGTCACGGGGGAGGACTGCATACCCACTGCAGGCCAGTCCAAGCACAGAGCTGCTCTTTCCCTCTCAGTACGCAAATCCCACATTCTTGGAGAGGTCTGTGTATTCTGGAGATGCAGTAGGAAATGTTGGACCTAGATAACTGTTCCATGCTCATGGGGTGGAGTACAGTAATAAGCATCCCCTCAGCAGCAAACTAGAGGCTACAGGAGGGCAGCTTGATTATTATGCTGCACATTCTCCTAGGAAATGCTATCTCGAGAGTTTATGCTCAGCTTGGAGAAAGACAGCTGCCCCCATCCGAACCTTTTGGAAACAGGAAGGTCTTTCCCCATATCCTGTACAGACGGAAGATAATGCCAAAATACTGCTCTCATTGCAGATCAAGCTGGGTCTGTGCTGTGATTCCTCTGCGTGCTGAGAGAAAGTAAAATGGAGGGTGCTCGGCTGGCTTGAGCGGGTGAGTCCAGGCCTTGAGGCTGCTTTGGCTCTGCAGCGACTTGGCACAAAGAGGACTAAAAGCATGCATAAATTAGGAGCTCTTGAGGCCAATTTCCTTGCTTGGTCCCAGAGTAACTGACTGAGGGTACTTCATGTTTGCAGCAGCAGACCAGCCCCTCCCCACCCCCAGACAGGTGGTATTTTTTAGCGCTTCCCTTGTTCCGGCAGATATGCTATTGCATTAACTGAACTGCGCAGCACCGCCCTGGCTAAAACACAGACATTTTAAAAACCATTCGGTTCATTCCCCCATCTCCCCCACCCTTTCTCTTCACAACTTTTTTTACAAACAAAAAAGAACAAGAAAAGTGATAGTAACTGGATTATTAATAATACATAGTTATCAAGTGATTATTTGGTTTCACATACTGTGCAAGGAAGATTGCATTGTGTTGTGGCTATTGTTGTTTTATGAGAACCGAGACTAGATATGAGGCGTCTGTTACAAATGTTAGGCGCAAAATTAAACACCCACACATACTGAAAGGGCCATCAACGCGATGGGAAAAATTATTCATTTTTGCAAGCAGAAAAAAGACAAAACAGAGGAGTGACAAATGCACTAGATAAATCCAGAGCGCCAATTTAATGCACAGGGTAAGGGCCTCTTTTTCCAAGTAAAGACTCCAAATTCTTGCAGTTTCTTACTTATCCATAATTTAACTGTGCACATATTTGGCATTTGGAGTGTGACGGATTTACACATTTGCTACCAAATGAGCTGCAAGAGCTAATCAGCTCACACAGAATTGCACATATTAATGAAGAAGGCTCTTCTGCATGCCTGCGATGTAGACACCCACTTAACTGGGGCACCAGAGACTAATTTGAAAAGATTTTGTTCACGTAGAAGCTTTTTCCTATGATGAATGCTTGCAGGGAATCGCGTGTTGTAGAGAGGGAGGGAGTGGTATCTGCAAAATCTGACTAAATGGTTCTCATTACTGAGTGATGGAAGAGCAATAGGAAAGATAATTTATTAGTGGCTCAAAGCTAATGAGCATAATTAGCACTATGATGCTTTCTAAGCAAACACAGAATAACAGTTCCTTAAGGAGCACTGTTTCCCTGCAAGAGTGGCGAGTGCTGTCGGCAGGAGGACAGAAGACTTTCAGGAGCAGCAATCTTAACAAGCCAAGGACCAGGTCTGGCAGCTGGGTGGAAACACGCAGACATCCTCCTAGCTTTAATTATGGGCCAGTATTGGAGCCATCATTCCCTAAATTTTGGGCTAACAGATCATCTTTTTTTTTTTTTTTTTTTCTTTACCTCAAAAACACAGTTTACAGTTCAGCTTAACTCCTCGGAAACCAGGGTCTGGAAATCGCTGTCTTAGATACCGAGACTTTTTTGCAACATTACATCACACAGTGCCTGCCAAAACCTTGGCAAAAGCTGAGCCAGGCGAGGGTGCTTCGCAGGGAGTATTTCAGTGGTGCTGGTCAGTCAGACGTTCCAGGAGTCGTGGTTGCCAGCAAATAAAAAGGCATTTGGAGTAATTTCCTTTGTAGAAAGACCCAGATATACTCCTTCCTGAAAATTCCAGAAAATACAAGCAGGGTGCAGAGAAAGCGCAGCATCTTCTCACAACCAGCCAAAGAAAATAATGGGAGAAATTTTGGGTTTCCAATCAGTTCCAGCACAGAGCAGTTATGTACACAACGGGGTTAGCCAAAGGGCTGCACACCCGTGGTTCCAGCAGGGCCATGAAATGCTCAAGGATGCTGGGCTGCCAAAGGCAAAGGAAATGCCAGCGTTTGGCCCTGACACTCAGCACCTGCTGATAAAAGCTAATTTTCCTCCTCTCAGTTTTCAGAATTTACTCCTGCAATCCCAGTGCACCATTACAGACCCAATCACACTAAAGTAAGCCTATTAAATTAAAATGAGGTGCACGTGGACAACAGTCCCCGCTCCCCTGAGAGTCATTTTGAGTGTGTGGCTTGTTTCATACTTTGTAAAAAGCAGTTGGCAGGGACTTAGTATTATTCTAGGAAAGCCATATAGGCAACATTTTTTTTTTTCCTTGCAATATAGCGCCATCAAGAATATGGAAAGTGATTTTGCCTTTTTTTTTTTTTTTTTAATGAAAACAGACTAAGAAAACACCTGTAGGCTAGGTCACCAGGTCTTGACTTTTCTTTAGAAAAGCTAAAAAAAAAATCACCCTCTAAAACCAAAATCACCCATGAAGCCATTCCAGCTGAAAGGAGATTCTGTTTGAAGCATTCTCTTAGAGCTTACTCATGATGGGAATTGCATCTGCTTTTTTACTCCCAAATTAAATGCTGTAAGAACATAAACCTTGCCCCTCTAATCTATTTTCACTAGTACCAATCCATCTTTGTGGCTGACTATAGAGAAAATTTTAAGTCAGCAAGATTTGGGTACCTAATTTGGTCTAGGGGGGAGTTTAGAAAAATTGCCCAAGTCTGTTTCACCCAACTGCAACTAGTTGGGAGAGGTTTGGGGGTCAGTGGGGCTATCAGGTCCAGAATGGAATTTTACAGAGGGAAGGAAAGAGGAAATGGAGATTTGCTAGGTTGTTTTTTTTGATTCAGACTGGAAAGCAAGTCTCTTCCAGTCTCTCCTGTTGGAGTTGCTCTAGTCTGAACAAATACGAACATAGTTATTAGGTCAGAGATAGATTGGTAACTCCTTTACAACAGGAGCCAAATTATCCTCTCGGGTTGCAGAGGACTGGGATGTAAGCTTATGCTCATCTTGAGACTCCAATCCGGGTCTGCCATATCGCAGAGTATTCACTCTCCTGGGATCTTATCCATGCTCCCTTTCCCTCCTTTTGGTGGATGGAACAAATCCAGCATCTCAGGCACTTTCATTAGATGGGGAAACCATTTCCTATTCAGCTGCTACTAGTCTGCCCAGAACACTTGATCCTGCTACCCTTTGTCTCTTGGTTCAACTACACAGCAGTACTAACACAGACCTGCAGGCTATTTATATCTTGTTTAAACCAATGCTGAGGAAGAAAGTGATATACAATCCTTTCTTAGCCTCTCTGCTGTGTACACATTTTATCCCCCCTCAACAAGACCTAATCTGCTTAGGGTTAACGGTGTAGCACATGTCCAAGACCTTTGAATCACATCTTAAAAGGGCCGAAAAACCAAACCTGTAATTGCAAGAGGAGAATCTCCGATTCACTGCAAACCATTTGTTATCAGCAATTAAATTTCTTGCTGATAAATGCTTCATGATTCGAAAGCCCAGATTACTCACTTTTAACTGTGGCAGAAATTCCTATGTGGTCATGAATGCCTGGGCTACTCATCTACTACGATGGGCTGGAAAGTCTGAATGTGTGAAATGCCCAGCTGTTTAATTACACAAAATGAGAGCTCTTACATATAAGATACTTTTCATTCACAGCTCACAGAAAAAAATTGAAAAGCATTTCAATTTGAATGATACAAATATAAACATAAACTGACTTTGAGAGCAAATACAAACACCAATTTTTGCTTTACTGAAAGCAACAGAATTACCACAGTGTAACTGAGATCTAGACCTGGTCTACTAATTAAAAAGGCTTGGAAGGAAAGCTCCAAGCTCATGGTACACTCTAGTTCACAATAACTAAGGCTTTTGTCAGCCATTTGATGTAATCATTTATGGTGTTCAAAACTGGTTTTCAGAAACCATTCAGACTATAAACCAGATGAGTCACGACCCTGTAACAGAAGGTAAATTATTCTCAAATATTTTATATTTGTGCATTAACACACGATTAGCCAAGAAAAAATGAATGCCCAAATCCAAGAAGTAACTGACAAAAGACTGAAGGGAAAAACAAGAATCCTTAATTTTAATTTTATTATGGTGTAACCAGCTGTAAGGAATTACTGGTCTGAGGCACAGTGTGCGATTGTCCTATCCCAAACATTTACTAAAGCCTATAATTCAGAATGATCCTGACAAGTGATGTCACCATTGGCAATCTATGATTTGATTTCTTTTTTTGATTTTTTTAAGAAATCTACATTTCTCAGCAATTAGCAGAAACATAGGCACAGCCTATGCACAGAAATGCTCAGTCTCTTTAATGGCAATTGCTTTGACTCGGAGGTAAAAAAACAATGCAGCGAGCTTTGGACTGATCATACTCGATAGTTTGCTGGTAAGCAAAAGAACCCATTTCAAATCAAATAGCATCAATATTTATCACTTCCTAAATGCAGGGCAGAATTCTTGCTACTAATGTGAGGATAGCTTGAAAGAAAGAATTACCATGATCTTATGCAAAAGCACTAAACACAACTTGAAGTAACTATGCTAACAGAAAAGGAAAAAAAAATCCACAGTAAGAGACTTAATAAATTAAGCTACTTTCACACCAGGATATTATGTACTACCAGGCAGCTGATTTTTTGAGTGAAGAGACACATCAGGTGTCTAATAAGAGAAGGCACTTGGCACAGCTCATCACTGTTCAACTTCATGTCATGGTTAACAAGCTGGCTACCATACAAGGCCAATCAGGCTACCGGTATTCCAGATGACTCACTAATGGCTTCAGCAGCTTAACCAGTGCCAAACATACAGAACCATTAATTGGGCAAGAGAGAAGAGGGAAAAAATACTGAGAAAGGAGGTAAGATACCATTCACCTCCTGAGCAGCACAGCACCAAGTTGTCCATTTGCAGGGCCTTCACCAAGGATCCAAACTGGCAAAGGAAAATGACACAGGCAGCTGAGGAGCAAGAGGAAGATTTCAGACCCAAGGCACAGTTTTTCACTGAAAAAAGCTGTTTTGTCTGCCCATTCAGTGCCAGGGTAGATGGAGGCTGGTCATCACACCACTGAACACCCCGCCATCCTGCCCAGCACACCTGGGCACCAGGCTGTCCCTGGCAAAAGAGTGGTGGGCACCTGTCCCATGTATGCTGGCTCTTCCTAAACCACCGCCCGCTACGGTTGTTCACCCAGCGGGGAAGAACAAGGTTGATTAATGATAAAAATACTTGTCTTTTTAAAAATTTATTTTTAGTTCAAAGTGAATCACCACTTCCTGCCCCTCCCTCTCCCCTCCTGTGAAGACATAAGTACCTCCAGATCAGTGTGTCTCTTTTTTTTTCTTAGGCATCAAGAGTATAACACTAACTGCTGCTTAAACAGGTTTCACAGCGATGACTTTGTCAGAGATTGTTTATGGAACTCCTTAAAGAGAAAAAAAGGAAAAATCCCACATACAAATGCAGATCAGCTTTTGGAATGTCAACAGATAACACACATAATTACTGCATTATCAGAAGTAATATGCATTTATCAAAACAGTTAAATATAACATTTTCCAACACATTTTATACGGCCCAGTCATAATTTGAAAGGAGAATGTTTACCTATAAGGGTGACTGTTACACCCCTGTAAGACAATCACTCCTGCCATAACTTATGGATGCATTTGACAACATTTGACAAAAATACATTTGGCCAAAAAGGAAGGTTTAGTTTAATTTCACCCATGCTCTGCTGATTTTTGATACTTGGCTTAATTCACTCAATACATTCTACATGTAAACTGTTCTGATTTAAAGACCAGAGATATAAAATGAAATCAACAGATCTGGAATGGTCCATATTAATGTCTTCATTAACTCAGATACCTTATTTATCCCTGAGCACCTTAAAATTGTTCCCCCACATCTCACCGAAGAACATGTAACTATTTCACAAGAATGTAAAACCGCATTGAATAAATCTGTCTTACAAGTCCCATTTTCCTTCACTGATTTAAAACAAAACCAAACCCAAACCAAACAGATGTCCCCTCCCCTTTGTTTTTTTACACGCACTGCAATACCTTAAAAAAAAATAAAATCACCCTATCAAACAACACCACCTACAGACACACTACAGACTACAAAAATATTGCATAGGAGTGTCAGTGGGCATAGTCTCACAACATGAGAGAAAATGCTGTTTTCTTTAAAACATTATGGCAACATTCTAATTTATTTTCCTTTTAAAAATCAAGTGGTTTCACTTTATTTCAAAATTGTACAAAATGGCCATGGCTGTTTATAAAAAAAAGTCTCTGTCTTGAGAATATGTGAAGTCTCAGGTGCATTAACAAAAGACCTGGAACTATTCACAGTGCAGCGGAAAGCTTCTTTCGAGGCAGAAACTACAATTCATCCTTCTTCTTTCCTACTCTTTCATGGTCCCTTTCTCTCAAGGTTCGCATAAAAGTGGTGAATCCAGAATCCTGGGTTTGAAGAAAGAAAAATATGGGTCATATTTTTACAAACAAACCAAAACAATGCATGAAGAACACTTTTTTAGTTTCTTTATCCCATGACAAAATGTAAACAAAGGAGCAGTTATTGCTTCTGTGTTGTCCCATCTTGCAGTGCTCTGGTCCATTGTGCTTCTCCACTGCAACGCAAAGGGAAAATATCTATGCAGATTCCACACGTCAAACTTTGAAGAGATGGGACACAGAGAAAAAGGTCCTAAAACTCACAGGACAAGGTAACGTCTGTCTCTAGAAGAGCCATTGATGCCTTTTTATCAAAAACACTGAAAGACATTTCAAAACACATTTGTATGCTACATGTGTCATTTTGAAAGCAGTTTGTTCAGCTATACACAAATTCGTCACTGTGCCTCATCCCTTAACAGTATTGCTCATGATCTTCCTCCTTGTCCACACACTCAAATTATGCGAATTACATTTTTTCAAGTTGCTATCAAACTTACTGTCAACCCAATTCAAAGCTGGATGCCTAGATGCCGATCTCTGTATTACAACAACTTAGGATTTCTGATTATGTAAGGCTGCTGGATGTCAGCAGTTTCCTTTTGCAAGGAAAGCTCTGAACACAACTCACAGACATTTCAAAAGGCTTGGATAGGTGGAGGTGTGAACACCTGTGTTTGAACACACTGTCTGCTGCTACACCAACACTACAGTTGTCTGAGCAAGTAACACTGATCCTACCCAATGTGACCGTTTTTACTTTCAAGCAATTCTGAAACACACCAATCGAAACTGGTGATAAAAAGGGAAAATACAAAGGGACAGAGAACAAGAAACAGAAGTCAAAGTTTGACTTCAAAAGACCAACAAAACAAAAAAAAGCAAAATAACACAAAGCCAAATCCCAAAGCTGGGAAGCTTTCGAGAAGGCTGAACAACAAAACACTCTTCTAAAACTATTCCCTCTTCTACTGGAAAAAAAAAAAAAAAAAAAAAAAAGAGAGAAGTTTTGAGCATACATCATCCGGAGACATCTGGCAATCAACAGCCATGAAAGGAGCCCAGTTTTCAAAGCTGTGTGTCTAGAAGTCATTTCAAGTACACTTGGGTCAGAGGGTGTCCTGGATCTTCCTTGCTCAAATTGTTTAGGGTGAAGTGCCCAAAAATCTCTACTACGGAACTGCAATTCCCTTGGAGGTGTGGAGGACCCCTCACAGGCTACGGCTGGGGGTCATGCTCTTCCCCACAGCCAGTGCTCCAGTGTGGGCTGGGGCAAGGAGCTAAGAGCGCCTGCTCTACTGGCCATGGATCCTGCCACAGCATGTCATGTTGTTCCCATAGCAGCTGCCAGGGCCTGTCTTCTTCCCTGCCCGTGTGAAATGATGACACACCAGCTGCACCACACTGAACTAAATGCTCACGGACACGTACCGATCTAGTGCTGGAATCTGCAATAGAAAACAGGTCCCCTGCTTCCCACTGCTCTCTCCTGAGATTTCTTTTGCAAAGTAGAAGGTGGTGGGCCAAGGTGGTTCAAAAGGTGTTGTCATGCTGATCAGAAGTCCTTTTAACAGTACCATCCCTTGTTACTGAAACAGATTCATGAACAGCCCTGGAAACTCCATGGAAGGCACTGTGCTAAGCACCATTGCCAGCATTACCATGACAGGAGATAACAAAACCTAATTTGATGCTGCACAAGCAGAAGACCATAGACCCCAGGAGAGGTGGACAGGGAACACCATTGTCAGCAGCAGAGATTGCAATGTTCCTGTTGGGTAATTTAATTCTACCCAAGAAAGGGTTGGCTGTATGTAGGGGATTAGTCAGTCCACTTTGCAGCATAGGGATAATCATCTCCCAACTGCTGTGGCCTTTGAGCAACCCTGTCTTGCTAATTCTTTTTTTTTTTTTTTTTTATCAGCCACCACAGATCCTTCTTTTCATATATCTTTTCTACAAGTATGGGTCAGAAATACAAAAACTGTGCCTGAAATTTTACTTAATTGTTGGCTACTTGCACCAATCTTCACTTTTACAAAAAATCCACAATCATAACTATAGACAGTACCCGTAACAACGCCTGGATGAGCACCGTAAAGTGGTAATTACTGGGGTCCTAATGCTGGAGGAAATTATGGGAGGTGAAGCTCCACGAAGACTTCCCTAACATCTTGACTGACAAAGAACGTCAGAATTTGTTTTTTTCCTTCACGCTTCTCTATAATCTGGTGAGCTATAATAGCAGCAATAACTTTCAGGCAAGGCTCTTTTATCAAAATCACTGGATGGTGTGAAGACCCCAAGCTCTTCTTGCAGGCCCAAACTTCTCCAGGCAATCAATCACTGCCGAAAAGTAACCTCCCCTGGAAGGTTATGACAAAGAACTCAGACAAACAGTTGGATTGCTTCCTAATTTTCAGGCATTTTACAACCACAAAAGGCATTATGCCATTTTTGTCCCTTTTACTCATAGCATATAATTAGTTGGCCACAGAAACACAAAAGAATGAAACAACAGCCCATAGGCTACATGGCACTATTGGTCTTTCCACCCTGAGCTCCAGGAGTGAATCTGATTCAGGAAGAATGAGATATTTAGTTTCCCTGAGTCTCCATAGGACAGCTTTGTCCCTGCTATAAAACCAATGGCCTGTCACCATTTGGCAGGCTAGCGGATGTGCAACATGTTTGCAGTATATGACCGATCCAGTTCCAAAACTGGATCACAGTAAATTGAGTACTTTCTGGCATTTCTGTACCTAGGAGCAGCCCATGCAATAAACCTTTCACTTTCACTCAGTTCAAATTCACTTGCAGACTTCAGCTTAAAGAGTAATACAACAAAGCATTAGCAAATCTACTCAGTTTTCCTCTTCTCACGTTCCTCAAATAGACCAAGTATGTTCCTAATGCAAAGATGCAAGAGGTGTGCTACACAATGATTCATCCACATAAGAGAGTAACAGAAGCAGTTAAATATCCTTTCAGCATAAGAAAAAATTACCTCACAGTTTTTATTTGCACGGCAGTGGAGGGAGAGGAGACCTTCCTCCCTGTATTAGGTGATGACTCTTGCTTTCACTTACCCCTCTTTCTCCAGTATATTTCTCCACAAATTTCCCATAGTTGTAATAGTTGAAGGTGGGGTAGCCGTCAACCCCCTCCTGCTTACACAGGTCGTGATTGTGTTCTTTGGCACAGTCCACCGCAGCGTAGGCAATCTGAAATGCAAGAGATCAGCGTAAGGCAGAAGACGACAAAGCAAGACTCCACCTCATGGTTATGCTGCTGCAGCTTAAGACTTAACACTAGGAGAGATGCAAGTCTTCTGCCAAAAATGCAACGGCTTTTATAACAACTTGGCTGTGGAGGAAGATCAGAGGGTGGTCATCAGGTCAAGCCACATGAATAGGAGTGCAGAAGCCTGCTCCCTCTCAGTGAAATGCTGCACTGCTTGCCCAGCACCCAGCCTACGCAGCTGCAAGGCATGTTCAACTCACAGAGCAGAAAATCACCTTCCTCACCTCCCTGTTGAGTACCGCATTAGACTCCAAACAGGAAATCCAGAGGCTGTAAGTAAAACCAAATCCAAGCAGAGTGGTCACAGCTCTGTCACACTGTAATGTTTTTCCCATGCTTTGGTTTTAAATGATGAACAGTGACAGGGTGGCTTTGGTGATGCTAATGCCCCATCGTAACCCAACCTCCTTCCTGGGGCATGGCTAATGCTCAGAAAAGTTACCTCTTTCTGTTCTTGGACAAACATGGCTGGTCACTTATGCAAGCTATTAACAGATTAACAATTTCTATCCCAATAGCTTTTGTAAACTCTATTCCTCTTCCAAGGTCAAATAGGGAAGGGTGAGAGGCCAGAGCACTGTCTACCAAGTAACACACGTACAGAAGAAGGTTGCTTGCTTGCAGTCTCAGCCTGGGTTTACATTTCCTCTCCTGTCTTTCTTCAGTCTATCCTTTAAGTTGGGGACTGTATGTTATGTACAGTCACTAGCAAAGAGGGCTTTAATTCCTTTTGAAACCTCTAGATGCTACTGTCGCACAAACCCTGAGTAGGAAACAGCCTGCCATGCTCTCAACCCTGCTGGTGGCAGAGCACAGCCTCTGTCCCTGCCCACTTCAGCACAGGCAGAGTAAGGAAGCAGAACCTCACAGCCTTAGAGCATCAGTTCAAGCTGACCCTCGTTTAGAGCATTTGACATTTGAACCCTGAATCTGTGAAGTACTGAGGAGGGGCTGCACTTAAAACTTTTCTGATGTTGAAACAAAATGCAATTCATAGACTCCTAGCAGCTGAGCCCTCTGCTGTGATTTCACACTAACTGTTCCTGCAAGTGGCAGTTCTGGCTACGAGCATACAGGGAGGCTTACACAGGCTTGCCTTTGTAGCCCCATTACAGGCTCTGCTGAAAAGCAAGCAGGTTTAACTACAAGCTATGCAAAAAACCCCAAGCAAATTAGAGGAACAATTTGTGCAATTGTGGCTTACGATGTATCAAGTACTAATTTCATAGTAGATGCATCTTAACTTCAAGTTTCCATTCCTTGAGCTTCCTTCAAACAATATGATCAAAATACCTTTCGCTTGCATGTCTTAAGGGTGGTAGTTGAACCGTTCTTCCATAATTAAAAGATCACTTAATATTCCACAATGCCCTGCAGTTTCATGGTGACACTGTCAAAATGAGAAATCCCGATCTCATTATCCTAGCAGTAATTAAAGATACTGGCAAAGCCAACTTCAGTTAATTTGCTTGGTTTGTTTTGGCTTTAAAAACCTAACAAGGCAATACTTGGTAAGATCTCACTTGTGTCCATCTTCAGATGGAAAGCACTATATAAAGTGAGCAGTGTTCTTACCTTAAATATTTAGTTCCTGCTTTCCCATTTTAAACATTAATAAGGCTATTACAGAAACAGGGCTCTTGAGAGCTGTTCAAAACATGTAGGATCACACTTTTTTTTTCCCCTTTATGTAAACAGAAAGGCTCCTACTCATTCAGGGCCAGTTAAAATGAAAGGTTAGGAACAGTACACTGCAAAAGGGTTTCATTTAAGTATTTATGCCTTCCTGACCTTAGCAGCCAGCCAAAATTTAGAGCCCAGTTGGCTACTTCTGTGCAAAGGAAAGCTTACAATGGAGACAAACATTCATTTCATGTCACAGTATTAATGTTGAAAGAATACTGGAAGTCCTGGATCTGTGAAAATATCACACAAGGAGAGATTACAGCCAGAAAAAGGGGAAGGTGTATGTGCACTCATCCTGAGTTTTGTAGCTGGTCTGAGGCATGAAACTGTTGTGACTGATGATCCTGACTTAGTGTCTTGGAGATTAAGAAAATTAGTTTTTAGTACTTTGAAAGGAAGAGAAGCCCTCTTTACCTCTCTGGAAACATCTAGACCGGCACTGATTGGAGAGAAGAGCCCAATGTAATTTACAAAGGCTTTTGTGAGAATAGCCCCCAGTGAGAAGAGGGTGCAGTGCAGACAAGCGGTGCTAAAAGCCTTGTTGAACACATCTTGTTGCCTCAAGGCAAATGACTGATGGACTACAAGGAGATGGCTTCTGAAAAAAATGCTCAGTAGTCTGCTTGATATACAGCTGTCCTCTACAGCACTTGGAAATCCAAGCTGGTCTGTTTGTGCACTTGTTGTGCACTGAAGTAACGCACAAAGATCCCAGTCTAAGTCTGGCTGAAACGGTCACATTAGCCTAATGCTGTGCTTAAGCTAACAGGTCTAATGGCAAAGGACACTACATCAGGAGCAGTGTTTCAGCACAGCCTGTGAGAGAAAAGAAATGACAAATTTCAAAAGCCTTGTATCTCATACAAACCTAAGCAAAATTTCAGAGACATATTTAATTCCCAAGACTGTATCCAAGGCTGCATTTCAAATGCCTGCTGCCAAGAGTAGCTGAGTAAGAGTACTTAGGAGAGCTTGAATGATTACTTTAGAGTGGAAATGTTAAGGCAGCCTAAATATAGAGGTTGCCACCATCTCTATGCACTCATTACAATAGCATCACTGTCCTAATTGTCTTGCCTGTCTCACAGCAGAAGATCAAATATAGTGCATTGCAAGAAGAGGAAAGTAATGCTGAAAAACACTTGTAGTAAAATGCACTTCTGGACTGAGGACCAATTCCAATATCAATTCCATCAACTTCAAACAGCTGAACTCTGAGACATACCAGAATTTCAGCAAACAGCATTGACGCCCTTTACTTCGTTCTGTTTGGGTTTTCATGGACCGAGAATATTAAACTCCCATTTCTGGTGGAGGAGTCTCCTACAGCAGTTTTCAGTTAGGGTGAATTACTTCCTGACTTACTGAAAGGCTGCACATAAAAAGATGCAGCTCACAAAAAGAAAGGCTTTGCCCGAGTCCTGACTCAAGTGAGCAGTGATGCACTACAGGGAGATTTTCTTCTCGTTCTCAATTTTTTTAGCAGTGATCTGCATTGCTGAAGAAGGAAACTGAGTAAAGAAAAATAACAACCCAAAAACCCTCTACAAAAACATGGTTGAACTTCTGGAGAATATTACTCCCAGAAATGATCTTCATATTCAACTACCAGCAACAAGTTACATGGAAGTTTACTGGAAAACATAGGTTAGCGAGACCTATATGGTTTTGCCTTTAAAAAAATGCTAACTTTATTCAACCAGAAGTTTCAGACAGATTAAGCATACGACATCCCTGATATGTATCCAGGAGCCAAGACACTTGGCATCACCTCTCATGAATTCTCTCTCATCAAGAGGGGAAAAAAAGACTTCTAAAAATCTGTGAGAGCAAGAAAATCTCCTAACATTGGTGTACGATTTGTGTTTGTGCATATATATGTACATGTCCATTACAGAAAAACCCAGTGTAACAGCTTTCAGACGACAAGAATGATTTTATGGAGATTCTGATTGTCAGGGTTAAAATTTAATTTTTTAACTTTCCTAACTTTCCTCTAACCAGATGGAAAAATCCACCAAAAAAACATTTCAGGAAGAAAAACCCCTAAGTGGTATATCTGCAACACGCACAAAACTCCATGGGGTTAAGGATTCTGCATAACCCAAAGCTGTTCTGCCTTAGATATTGACAATACATCATTATATTACATTATATACTAGTTCTCTCTCCGGAGGCAATGCCGTTCGGGTTTATCACCATCCTGTTCAGTAGCTGTAGCAGGAGTAGAATAGTTATCAAATGAAAAGACAGTCAATCAGTGACTGTGGACCCCAAAGGAAGTTCCTTGGAGTACATCCAGCTTTCTTAATGTTATCAGTAGTTCCTCACAACTGGTATGCAGCTTAATTAATAATACCAGGTTAGTATGCATACTAGCAATGCACAATAATTATGCACAATAAAAATAAATTATTAATAATATAAGATTCATATGCATTTCTCCTTTATTCCATAGTCAATACAGTTTAATGCAACTCTAGCAACACCTGGGACTGGAAAATATTTTATCTGAAAAGGGAAGTCCCAGAGCAACATTTCATTGTTTTCCCAAAGAAGTGGGAGCTTAATTACAGAGTTGCAAACTTAACTCTGCACAGCATTAGAATGTGAGCACTGTATGACCAGCTCTGAAGAGCTCTTAAAAAAGGAAACAGAGCATGGCATATTGCTCACGTGAAGTGGTCTGATTATGAATGCCAAGCTGTTGCAAAAAGCAGAACTTTTCATTTAGGTGCTTAAATAGAAGTGGACCTATGCTGCAAGTGTGACCACCAATCTCTGTGTGCCTCAACTATAACAGAAGTATGACACCTTATTTTTTTTTTTACTGCTTAAGTGTTAGAATGAAAAAGAAGTACTTGCAGTATCATCCAATCATACATCAGAAATCACAGTTCCCTTAGCAAAACAACTTTTTGCTCTAGAGGGATCTTGTAGGTAAGGAACACAATTACATCCAGTGAGTTAAACAGATGTGCAGAAAATTGAAAATGGGGTCCCTTGACCTTCCAGGTAACTCCTCCTTTCTATTCCTAAATCTATCATAGTATCATAGAATGGTAGGGGTGGGAAGGGATGTCCAGAGATCACTGAGTCCAACCCCCATGCCAACGCAGGATCACCTAGGGCATGCCGCACAGGAACAGATCCAGGTGGGTCTTGAAAGTCTCTAGACTCCACAACTTCCCTGGGCAGCCTGTTCCAGGCTCTGTCACTCTCACAGTAAAGAAGTTTTTCCTCATCTTGAGGTGAAACTTCTTGTGTTTCAGCTTGTGACCACTGCCCTCGTCCTATCACAGGGCACAACTGAAAAGAGACTGGCCCTTTCTACTTGACACCCACCCTTCAGATATTTGTAAACATTCATAAGATCCCCTGTCTTCTCTTTTCCAGGCTAAACAGCCCCAGGGCTCTCAGTCTTTCCACATAAGAGAGATGTTTTCAGTCCTTTCATCATGTTCGCAGCTCTCCATTGGACTCTCTCTAGTATTTCCCTGTCCCTCTTGAACTGGGGAGACCAGAACTGAACACAATACTCCAAATACGGTCTCACTAGTGGAGAGTAGAGGGGGAGGAGAACCTCCCTCGACCTGCTGGACACAGGAGGTCAGAACCATTTTCATTTTAACAGTTTGTCTCCCAGTGACCACATGATGACATAGTGAAAATACCCCCTGCAATCTGAGTTCCTCTCCTATTAAATATGTCCTGCCACACACTGGTTTATTGATTCAAGGAAATAAATCTCTGATGGGGCTAATATTGACTTTTGTTATGAAAATGGAAGTGAACAACTAACTGAATATTGATTTGAGAGGAATGATATATGATAAAAAAAATAAAATACAAGTAAAATTGCAGCATGGAAAAGAATGCTCCCAAGCAACGTTTTAAAAGTATGGTCAATTCCAGATGACAATTACTTGATTGCTAAAAAAAAAAAATAAAAGTCTGTTGTTGCCAAATGCCTTAAAAACACCTGCAAATAAGACAAATGCGCATTCTTCTCTATGATTACTCCATACGTTTCTATTTATGTTACCTCTTCTACATCCTAATGGTAGTTACAAGCTTGTCTGCTACAGCTTGTTGCAATTCAGCTACTGTTCTCAATGTGAAAGGCCTAGCAAATGGAAGATTCATTATTAGCTGCCCCAATGGGCCACAGTAGCATTACCATAGCTCCAATGCATGAGGTGTTCTCAAAGCAGGCCTATTTGCAAAGGGAAGAGCCATTAGTAGGCACCATGATGTACAGTGCTAATGTCACCATATTTAATAAGTCTAATTAAAAATAAATTCAACATATGTCTTTTAAGCAAACAGGGATCAAATTCTCAGCCAAACTAAAATATTAACTAATTTGGGTAACTGTACAGTGATTTCGTTGGCACAATGATTTTAAACCATGGTTCACTATTCACACTGGGGACTCACCAGTTTCTCTGCTATCCTGCAGCCCCCCCTACTCACCCCATTAGCTGTACCCTTTCCAGCAATCTTTGCCACAGCTGTTTCTGTGCAGACTCACTGGAACTCAGCTGCAGTGCTCTGATTCAGGTCAGTGCATTTGTACAGAAACAGTCTTCTGTGAAAATGGAGAAGACTGGTCAAACAGCAGCCCCTTCCAGGGTGTTCCAGAGATTTGTTACTGAGAGGCCTTGAGGAGTCAAGAGCTTTCCTTCCGCAAATCCAAGCTAGAACATCACAAATCAGCTCCTTCAAGATGAACTTTAGGCAGAATGCAGATTTTATTTTTTTTAAGATTTAGCTGGTGCCCTTTGAAGAGTCTCTGGAGTAGCAGTCAGTGAACATGCCTTCCTGCTTTTCATTCTGTTCAGCAGAAGTGGCAATCCTCACGTCTGCATTTTCTGATGTACACTGGTCATTGCCAAAACTCATGGAGCGCAGGCCAAAGGCTTTTCCTCTGGCAGCTGTATGCAAAGACCACAGCGCCCCAAGGCAAGAATGCTCCAGATGGGCTTTTCCTTTCCTTTTTTTTTTTTTTCCTTTTCTTTTCAAATATCTGAAAGCAATATGCTAACTGCTTCTTGGGACCTGCCTCTCCACTGATCTGGTCTTACTCGCACTGAATTTCCCCAGGTACAAGGAAAGATGTGGAGGCTTTGCTTTATGGGTTACACCCAGAGCCGTGGTTTGCAACAGCCACACTACTGCCCTAGGCAAGTGAGCAGGTTGGGGATTTCTGCTAAAACCAACAGCAGTGATGTGGCCAAAAAGAACTGACATGTGGGGCCAGTGTTCCAAGCACTCCGTTTTTAAACTCCAACTCCAGCAGTGCAGATGATGAAAATGTACACAGCATTACACACAGCCCTGCGGGGTGGGGGCCTCTGCGCCAAACCCACCCCCCTATGGTGAATCTGCAGAGCCAAAGACATGTATTTAACAGCCTCAAGCTCTGCACATCTTCAAAATTCCAATGTAAAGACTCCAAGTCTCCCAAAGGATACCTTTTAAGATACCTTTTATAACCAATTCAAGACTAGAATGCTTATGATTGTTCTTTCACTTCTGCAAAATTAAATGGTTAATTAAAGGACCACTGCTATTGAAAAGAAGATACAGTTTAAATGCAATCATAATCTGTAAAGTGAAAAGAACTTTCTCCAGGTCGACAAGTAAAATCAAACCAAACCAAACCAACCCCCCCTCCCCACCAAAAAACCCCAAACCAACCAACCAACCACAAAAAAAAAAAACCAAAACCAAACCAAAACAAAAAAAAACCCAACCAAACAAA
>JAAGNO010026639.1:52691-95662 GCA_033439905.1 Ceryle rudis | reverse complement strand
GTGCTACCAACTAGAAAAACTCCTGCCTGCGTGTGAGGAGGGAGTCAGACCTTCTCAAAGACTGAAAGACGGCTCTGGATCACATTATTTGGTTTAGTAACTTATCCTTACACACACTTAGCCTACTACAGCATCAGAAGCAGCAATCCATTCAAATGTCTTGTTTGATTTGCATTAAAAGGAAACGATTATTTTTATTTCATAAAGGTTCATTGAAGCAGGGTGGAAGAGAAATTCATAAAAGAATGAAATAAAGTAATGTCAGCCTGGTAAAAAGTCACCAGCCTTGGGTGGTGGACTTGAAATGCAAACCCACATTCAGAACCAGGGTCTTGGCACCTAAGCCACAGTACACGCATTCAGCAGTCAGCTTTAGGGGAGTTTAAAATCAAAAGGAGCTTTAAACTTTTGTGGTTTAACTGCTATTTCAATTGATTTTAAAAGTTATTTAGATATTAGAGTTCCACAGACTCCTAAAAGCCCTTCAGTGCCCACTATGTCAGGCTGCTCAATGTCCTCCCTTACACGCAAACCCCTTCCTGTGCTTCAGTCCTCCACCTATATGAGGGTCCTTTGCAAGGTCACCCTGAGCTCAAATCATTCTGTTGAACAGATGGATATGACTCCTCTCCTTACACCATAAATATGAACTCTGGATCCAAAGAGGACAGGGGTTCTTGCATGTGTCTTTGATTCAGGCAGTGAAATGTTAGCTGTAAGTAGATGGCAGGTCTCTCTGTTTCACATTTTTTGCTAGCAAAATAGAAAATTCCCCACACAGATTTCCTGCAGTTTGCTTAGACACCAAGCTTCGATCTGCTCTGTCAGGGTCATAAACCTCTTGCCTTGGATCTGGGGTCTGCTAGTCCTTTGCCTACCTTGCCTTCTTTCCTTATCTGAGGATAAGAACCAAAGTGAGGATAATAGCATTTTATTGCTCCAGAGCAGGGCTGTGAAGGTAATTAAAGATTCTGAGGTTGGAGTAAAAGGAGATGGATCCATTCCCTAGATAGATCATTTATTTTCATTTAAAAATGTAAACCCCAAAGATAACTGTGACAGTACAAATTTCCCTCCTCCACTCCAGACAACTGAATTAATTTACCTGGAGTTTGATCAAGTTACAGCACAGCAAATCCTGTTTAAAAACAGGGTCCTCCTCTCTCTGTTTTTACTCCCATCTCAATGCTTTACAAAGCAAAACTCCAGACACTTGGTGAGTCACATATCACTACCAAATAAGCAGCAGTCACTGAATGGTGCCTCATAAAGGAGGCAGGAAACAGGAAAAGTTCAAAATGAAGCTGTTTGTAAATAAGAGAACTAAGGGGAAGAATTGGTAGGAAATGAGCCCCTTATATTTTCTTCAAATTTATTCTGATTAATGAGGAGAAAGATCAATAGCCTATCTGCAGCTGCCATGGGGAAGACAGGGTGAAGAGTGAATCCAGACCCAAGTATCCCCGTGGTGCCAACACATCACATTCTGCACAAGGCTGATATAATGAGCTGAAGGGCAAGATCTCATGCAATTGAACTACTTACCTGTCTGTCCATTCCGTCCCTCATTATAGCTTGGTGTGATCAGTTATAGAGTACCAAAAGGAGAAATGTATGGCATATATTTGTGAGAAAAAGGATTCCTTTAATTTCTGCAACACTGCTTTCCTCCTGCTGTAACAAGAGCCCCAAATACTCCAGATTTCTCTGTGCACTGTTGTTGCACACAGCTCTGAAGTCATGTACATCATTTCCACAAGGTGTGACAACACCTGGACCCAGTATGCCAAAGCATACTGAAAGCAGCAAAACATTCCTACTGACATTTTTGAATTTTGTTTTTTAATCGTCCCCTAAATGAAGTGCCTCAGATGCTGCTGCTTCCTTTATCAATGTTTAGTTTTGGGACTTCATAATTATGTTTAGCAGCTTTTGTGGGCTGCTGAGGCCATTTCCACTGGTTTGGGAATGCTGTGTAAGGAGAGAAAGACTGTGATTTGGAGGGAGACCTTGGATGAAACAAGACAAGGCATCATGCTCCCATCCTCTTTGGCTTACCCCAGTGACAAAGTACACAGCGCTATTTCACTAAGGTCTTGGCATGTTCCTTAATAGCGCTTAACGGTAGTTACAGGCACAAAGGAAGCACTTATCGCCAGTTGCTTTTCCCATCTGCGGCCATTCATTTGCAGATCTGCCCAGAGATCAATCCACACTGGCAGGAGAGATAAAAGGGGACCCTGATTCTGGGCTTCAGAGATTACAGCAGCCGGGCTTGCTCCAAGGGCCAATGCAGAGCCGCAGAAGGGTGCTCTATTTCTGAGCATGTCCTCTTACAGGCAGCCCAGAAACACTGTCACAGTCGTCCTGCTCCAGGCTCTGCAGAGAGCTGATGGACAACAGCACTCAGATGCGGTTAGAGAGCGATTCCTCCTTTCTACAGCAACTGGGAAGAAAGAAAGCAAAACACGGAGCAAGGCTAGTGCCAACAAACATTATCGATACACATTTGTAAGAGAAAACTCTGCTTCCATTGCCACTGCATTCCATCTGCTCTCCAGAAGACCTGGTCTCCTTTCTGGCATTATCCTGCTCCAAAGAGGGAGGCAACCAAAGGGCTTTTAGCAGAAACCTCTTAGCAAGAGGCACCGCTCCCTCAGCCACAGAAGTGACTAGCAGATAATGCGATGCATCTCTTAAAGAGGTGCCTCGTTGGCTATAGATAAATACAACATTTAAAACCGCCTCATTTGAGTATTTGTGACATCAAGAAAAACAGCTATACAATGCTCATATGTAGACTTACTGAGGAAAATGCTTTAATTTCGTACTTAACTGTATCCTTACACTTGGGCTTAAGCTTCCCCTAAAATTGGCTGAGGCTGCCATGAAACAACAGCTTAAACCAATTTAATTGTTGTCTGCTGCAATCCCACTCGCCTTCCCACCCCTGGTTGCACATCCCTTGTCTCCTTCCTTACACCAGCTCTCATGCACATCTAACCCTTCTCTGAGCCATTTGGGAATGCAAGCCAGATACACACCCTTGACACCCCAAACACCATCCTTCTTCTACCGGTTAAGCATGCTGGAGTCATTCATGATCAGGTCAGATACACACTAGAACCATTGTAAAGAAAGGGGTGGAATTGCTCAGCTGAGGTAGGGTGGTATCATGAGGTTCAGAAATCTGGCAGTTCAACGCTGTGGTCCTGCTCCTTCCACCTCCTCCCGTGCCATTTAATTCCACCATCCCCTGCTTAACCTGACCCTCCTCCCTACACACCCCACCCCCCCCCCCCCCTCCTTGGTTTCCTCAAGGTCAGTAAATTCCTCAAGGTCAGAATCAGCTCATCAAGGGTCCCTACTAGTATGGAAAGGCATAACTGAGGTGAGAAGGGCTGCTTCCGTTAAACACCCGCCATTAGATCACCTAAGTGGTGTTGTCAAGTCGTACCCTCAATCTTCTCCATGCATATGAGTCCCTGTTACCTTAAGGCCCTAGCTACAGAATGGGAGACAAAGCTTTGCACTGAAGAGAGCAAGGCACCCATTGCAGCGAGGAGCTGAGCTACAACCAGGCTTCCTTGCGTAGGCTCCAGCAGCCTTGGCTGCTCTTCTTTGTAGCAACTGTCATTCTAATAACCCTGTTTTAAGGTAACAATACCAACGATTAAGTCTTTCAGGAAGAGATGTAGCTCAATCTAAAGGAAATTCAAAGACGGGGTGTGGGGGGGGGGGGGGGAGAAAAAAAGAAGCAAAGCCCTACAACAGGAAGATAACTGACAGGATACCCTTCCCGCAGTGTCGATTTACCTATGTTCTGTGACAGAGATAGACTTAAATTTGCGGATAAGTAAGTGCTCATCGGTAATGAAGTTTTCTGCATACATTATGTAGCACTGTCTCTTCCACACTTCACATATAGCTGTCTGTACCTATAAATAGAAATGATGCCTCATGTGCATTATCATATATTACAACTTCTGACGATGGGGTAAAGGAGAGGAAATGAGCAAAGGAAGTGGTGTACTCTGCCAGAGCATACAGACTTTGCAGGGCCTTGGTAAAACAGCTTTGGGCAAACCAGTGCTGCGAAATAGCCCAAAAACATGTGAAAAAGCAAAATGATTATCGAAGAGACAATAAACTGATGGGTTTGTTGGACGACTGAACAAAAGAACAAGTAATCTTCTGGAGAGGCTAAAAGACCAAAAAGAATCCTTGCATGATTAAAACCAGAGTATTGCACAAAGCGGCATGGCAAAAGTAGGGAGAAGCAGAATAAACATGTCAAGCAGCTCTTCTGGGCAGTGCAGGGAGGAAGATGGCAGACCGGCTGTTCCTGCAATGCTGTGGCCAAAGCCAGCCTTGAGCCTGAGCAAGAGATGGGAGGTCCTGGCTAGAACTGCTGATCTCTTTTCAGACTGTTTTGCTGGGTTGTTTTTTTGTTTGTTTGTTTGTTTGTTTTGGCTTTGTTTGTTTATTTGTGTTGTTGGGTTTTTTGTTTTGTTTGGTTTCTTTGTTTGGTTTGGAAAAAGAAGAAAATTCTTCGTTCTCACACATCTTATGAACTGATGAAATATCTTCACAACTTGTTCTCATCACTTTTTATCTTGTTTAGCATTTCAGCCTGACCACAGTGCCTTTGGGGCTAATGAGCTGTGACTGGCAATACAATTAAAGACAGATTCGATGGCATCCTAGCAGACAAAAGTGTTTTAATTAAAATGAAAGTGAATTGTAGTTTATCATAGATTAAGACAGGATCCCATACTTAATAGACAAAAATAAGCCTTTTGATAGGAAAAATCAGTGCCATGTCTGAGGGACTGGGAAAAAGATGTTTAATTCTTGGCTCTAGATTTCCCACAGAGCCCATTACTTTGGGCCAAGAGCATATTTTGACATGCCTTTTGGAAGATGTGGACAGTTCAGTCTCAGCCTCCTGGGAAATTCCTGGGTATTTTCACTAGAAAGGGTCGAGCAGAGGCCAAAGGAGGTTCCACACCGCTTAGCATTGGGACCACATCATAGTTCTCAGACCTAAAACTCAGAGGTCAGTCATGAAAAGGCCAAGCTATATCTGAGCTAGCAAGGGTTACATTTAAAACCACAAGATTTATAAAAACCAGTTCCCTCTCACTCCCCGTTAAGGCTCAAACAAATAGCAAAACTTGCTTTGCCTTTACCAAGAGTAAAGTTAAAGCCTCTGAGTTTGCTATTTTAATCAACTTCAGGTAATTCTCATCAGCTCTGAAAGTAGTATAGTTTTGAGCAATGCCTGCTTCATTGTGGAAGCAGCATATATAGAGAGAAAGAATGGTAATGAATCAGTTCCTCCAAGACAGAAATATCACACATAGGTGTTTCAAGGATGAGTAGACAGCATCCTCTATTGAAGTTGTGCAACACTTTTCATTTTGATCACTTGCTCCACTTTGTCAGCTTTTACTGCTTTGTCTGAAAGCTCTTGCAGGATGCCACAAGTTCATTGAGAAGATGCTTTTCTGGTTTGATCCAAAGTGTTTCATTTCTTTTCTACTTGTAAGAAAAAAAATAAATTAACATTAACAATGTATATACCTCCACAGCTGTGATGGTGTACTTTGGAGTCCAAATATTGGATGGAGTCCAATAAAACAAGCATAGCCTATGTGTAAGAGATCAGAAAACTGAAGTCGTGACAATGTAGTCCATCTGGTAATGAGTAAACCATAATTGAGTCAGAACTGTTGAGGTAGATCATTTGCACAAGAACTGAAGTTGATTCAAGGCCATTATCTCTCAATGGTCATTTCTCTTTTAATTCAGATTTAAAAGCTGTGGTGCTTTACAGGTCTCTCACACCTTCTGGGGGTGTCCTTTAAGCTGCATGTAAATCCCTCTCATTTACCATCACCTTTCAGCTGAAACAGAAAATACATCCTATAGTTTTATCAACTGTCATCTAAGAACTGAGGCACCTCCTGAGGCTTCTGTTGCTGGAACAAAACAGATTTTTAGTTTGCAAAAAGGCTTATGCACAGAAATCATCGTAATCCTTTCTCATTTTCCCCTCCATTACGTGACAGGCCTGAAGTATTGACACCCACAGTAAGTTGTCTCCCAGAAAAGCACAGGAAGAAGCCGAGAGTTGGCAAACCTGTCTGCCTCTTCTACGACCACCTCTTTGCAGGAGGATGTCCCCCAGCAGCTGGCCAGCTGCAGCATCTCCCAAGTGGCAAAAAGCGTGATGCCCTCTAAGGTGGCCTGAGGCACTCAACTCCACAACTTCTGATGACACTGTTGCCTAAACACACATCGAGGAGACATGGTTTTAATCGGACCCAACTTGGGAGGAACAAGCACACATTTGAGCTCAAAGAGTTTCTTACAGACATCTTTCAATAAATAGAAAGGGAATCATGCCATTAGGCAGCTCTTCTTAACTTCAAGTAAAAGTCCTACCTACCCTGTCTCTAACTGTTGCTCCAGCACCCAACTTTTTTATAGCCTCCTATGCCTGACCCAGTCAGCACATGATGCTTTCACCCCCTACCCACTCCCTCTCCAGCTCCCACCTTGGGGTTTTCCTGTGGTGGCTATCAGCCCTTGAGAACAGGCCACAGAATATCTCTGCAGATCAATCCTCCACCGCCAGGTTCCTTCCTCTTGACAGAGAAGAGCTGCTCAGAGCACCACAGCCAGGCTGAACACAAGTAGTAAATCAAAACCTCTCTTTGCTTATGCTACTAATGACACCTCAGATTACTAGCACTTAATTGAATTTACTTTTCAGTATGCTTTTTACGTTTTGTTTTTCTGTCAGCTGAGACAATAAAAATCAATTCCTGCAGGGCAATTTCATTTCGGTTTATACAGTGTTTTATATTGAGATTTTCAGTGCTGCAACATTTGAGTGGCAAATCTGTGGAGGACTATTTTTTAAGTATTGCCATGAAATTAAAGCAGACCTATACCTAGGGTAGGCACTTTAACAAGCAAAACGCTTTAAAAACAAAGAAATATGAAGGGAAAGCAATATCCTGGAGAAACCTTAGATGGCCAACTGAAGCAGATTCATTAGAGAGATCTCATACACATGTAAGAAATACAGTTATATGTATAAATAGTTTGAGGATTGGTGACATAGATAAATAGCCTTTTTTTTTTTTTCCTGCTGAATTTTACATAAGATTTGATACAAAATACTACTGAAATCTTCCCCCCTGAGCAAAGCTATCTACCATATAAAATGTCTTGATGCTGAAAAAAGTCTTCACATGCTCAGCTTTGTGGATGGAGGGCAATCGTGCAGGTATGCAAACTGTATGTAATTCACAGTGCATGAACCATGGGACAGGTAATTTGAAACTCTGCATAGGACTCTGCTTGTGGACTGTCCCTTCTGCTCAGGCTGGGTGGAGCAGTGCGAGAGCTGCTGTAGGGAGTAATGGAAGACATCTTAGCCATGAGCTAGCACCTTACCACTTCCCTGGAGAATTATTGACTTTAGCAGATTTTACTTTTCCCTAATGATTTAATAAAGGTCTGGTGATATAATTTCTTTCCCATGCTTATGGGCTTTGCTGCTGTTTGGGAACAGGAATGGGGGGAATAGGCCTTTCAAAGACAAGTGTTTAGTGTTAAGGATTTTGGCATGGAGAGTGATTTTACTTTGACAGCTTTAAACATTTGTAATTTTAATAATACTAATTAGGCTGTGTAAGAAAATGTATGAATTAGTTGTCAATAGATGACTAACATTTTAATAGGTCCTCCCCCCCCAGTAGAACAAGGCAAGTCCATAAATTTCAGGGCTGTGTACTATGTGTCTAGTGAAAGTGGCTTGTTCTGGTTTTGCTGAGGTGTAGTGCAACGTTAGACAGGGAAAAGCTGCTCTGTACCTTGAGGTATTCATTAATGTCTGGGAGGTGACACTTTTATCCTTAATTTACCCATTTGGACAAGTTTAGTTCTAATAGACCTACAGAAGGTTTCCATTGACATTTCCTATTTTTTTAAATTTTTTTTTTTGTATTACTGAGTGCCTCACCATCAGTTCCTATTAGCATCATTTTATTTTACCTTCTGCAGTGCTGGAACCACTCTCACAGGAAGCACTGTAGGTGGTTTGCACTTCCACCCACAATCACATTGTTGGGGGCACTTGGAGGCTGAACCCAACTTTCTTTGGTCTTGGAAGTGCCATTGTGTGTGCAAAGCAGGCATGTGTATATGTGTATAAGACATGCATTAATACACACATATCACAAATATATACATGTATTTATACTCTCAGGTGGGCTGGGGTATCACCAGGCTGGGTCTCAGAACTGTGATTTTTTTTCTCCTTGACACCTCTGCCCTAGCCCTCTGTACTGCCTCTTCTCTGACCCTGTATTGTTCTTCATACATGTCCTGGAGGCAACAGTGAAACAAAGAAAGGTCTGGGCTGAGGGTCATAGGGCTGCAGGCAGCAGTTTTCCTCTCTCCTGACACTCTAAGCCTGGATTAATATAGGAGAAGGTTTTATACATAAGAACACATACAGCATTAGTCTTCAAAATACATTCATCCATTGGCTTGATAGAACCTAAGAAAAGTCAGGGTACATCCTCTGCAAATAAGGTCCATCTGTCTGGGTAAGCGTTGTATTGCCTCAACTCTGCGCATATTTGGCAGTATCCAGCAGGGAGAAACTTCCTGCTTCTCGATACTGCTCTTGCTACTGATTATGTCTTTGCCCACTTCTCCCCAAAAATCATTTCTAGACCCACAAACAGGCTCCCAGGCTCAGCCTGCCAGGCTCCTGGGGGCATGGCAGGGGGGAGGCAGAGTGGGTGGCAAGACGAGAGGAAAGAGCACATGCACAGAGGCAGTCCACACCATGTTGTTTTTTTTTTTAGAGACAAGAAAATCTTCTGGAAAATCCATTCTCAACATTGCATCTCAAGGTTTGCAGTTGCCCAAGCTGTGCCATGACCATGTGCTGCTAGGGCAGAGGAGTGATAGTCCTGTCCTTATATGAAGATCTATCATAAGGGATAGCATTAGTTGCTGGAAGTTTTGTCTCTACACGTGGCTTCTGAATCACGGGGAAAAATTTGGTTCTGCATTAGGTTGAATCTGAACATGTCAGATGCATGGAGGTATCTCCTGGGTGTCTGAGCAGTGGCAGGGGCTTGGGTGCAAGTTGCGGAGGAGGGAAGGAGGAGGGCTGGTCCCCTCAGCCCCTGGGAGCAGGGGTTTCTGCAGGGGGGACAAGCCAGGGGCTCTGCTCCAGGTGAGCTGCAAGTTGAATTTAAGGCAGGTGCTGGGTGCCTCAGCTGCAGAGGGAGAATGGCATCACCCAGCCAGGCACAACCCCGTGTCCTCCTCCCACTAGTTTTGCATCATTGTAGTGTCAGCAGAACCGCTGCTGAATTTTGCCAAGCAGATGCAGGCCCAACGGTATCTGAAGAGTGGGATTAGGAGAAGAGGGAAGCCTCCTTGTAAGGGGGTTGCCCTTGTGAGATCACGAAAAAGGCAGATGCTGTGACTCCCTTGACTTTGTCATTTAGCATGCTGACTTCCTGTGGTTACTGTTCCCATTCACAACTGGCAGCCTGGTGCCCAGTGAGACCAGTGTGAAGCTGGATGAGGTGCAGCAGTATGTTTGCTCAGAAGGTTCAGCATCTTGCAGCTGGCAGATTTGGTTTTGACCTAAGGGGTTTGCTGGAGCATGTATACATTGATGGAGGAAATTTGTAGCACACAAGTGCTGTGTTTCTTTCTGTAATTATTTTTCTTTTCAGTTCTTCTTGGGGTTTGACTGTGTCTCTTGTCCTTCTGTCTCCAGAGTTTCAGTGCCACTCTTTGAAAATTAGAGTTATTATGTCTAACAGCTCCGCTGGCACATTAGCAGGGCTCAAGTGACTGCTGTCATTTTCTGTTTGCAGCATTTGCTCAGTCTCTTACAGATACTGAAAAAGAAAAAGTTACAAATAGGATTGTTTTTTAAGATAAGTCCACACAGCACTACAGTAAACTAGTATTAGAGTTGTCTTCTTCCACTAGAAAACTGTTGATTAAAGTTATTCAACTCTGTATTTATTTTAATGGATAAAATGGCAAATGTACAGAGTAATGAAATATTGTATTTCATGATCTATATTATGAAGCAGAAGAGAATAAGATTATTTCTTTAAGTCTATAAATTATTAAATTATCATAAAAATGCATGTATATAAATAATTTAGTGAGTAATTTCTGATTAGATTACCTTGATATGACTGAGCATGTTTTGATTATTCTTTGATGCTTTGAAATGAGGATTTAAATTCTAAGTAGATTTCAGGAAGATTTTCTTTTAAAACTGCAGCAAGAGGTAGTGGGTGGACAATACATAAACAGAAGCAGAACAGGAAACAGGAGAGACTTTTTAATTCACACAGTTATTTTCCTGTGTAAAAAATGATAAAGTTCCCACTGCATATAGATTTTTTAGAAAGCTTAATTGTGTTTATTAGATATGTAACATTCAGGGCGTTTAATACAAAACATTTTGCTACTCTACTCACAATACTCCTTCTAGAAGGCCAGTGGGGAGTCCTGTTGTGAACTTTGAGACCAGGAGATCTGCAGAGAGTGTTCGTGCCTTAGTGTAAGTGCTGAGCGCAGGGAGCATTACCTGCTCTTTCACAGAAAGGAGAATAAAGGAAGTTTTCATCCTTCATTTTGCAAAGATGGCAGCAATCTCAGGCATAGGGATGGGCTTTCCTTTCCTCAGTGAGATGTTGGTGCATCATGATGAGACAGCGATGGGCTGTGAGGAGCCTGCAGCAGAAGTGGCTCTCGTGTTTGGTGTGCTGGTGCACTTAGCAAGGGGTTTGAGTCCATGAAATCTGAGCGAAGAAGCAGATTTGGGAACTGGGTAGCAGCAGAGAAGGAGCAGGGATGAAGGTCACGTGGTTCAAAGGCAGAAGGAAGCAGGGTTTTTGCAGGTCCTTGGTGTTGAGGAGTGATTTCTAGAGGGAGGCTCTTATAACTGAGAGGTGTCTGAGAAATGTAAATGGGAGGCGTTTGAAGATGGGCAAGAGCACAGTTAAGCTTTGCTATGAGCAAAGTGTTTCCAAAGTGTGATGGGCAAAAGCACTTTCTTTGCTCTGTTCATGACAAGTGGAGAAAGGAGCAGGACTGTATTGAAATCTGTGTGGTAGGAGCTCCATTCATGTGAAGAGACTCCATTCAGGGCCTTACAAAGGGTAGGAGTCAACTGCGAAGAAAGGAGGCATTTCACAGAAACTGAAGTGTGACTCTTTGTTTTTCCTGACCCCAAGGTCCTTAGTAACACAAAAGGGGACCCCAGCACTGATTCTGCAGCAACAAATGTCTGTTGTGAGTGAGTGTATTTGAGGAGCAGTGACAATAAGGAATGACCCGAGGTGCTTGTTTCCAGCCCTTGTTTCCCAAGGGACTGCCAAAGGAGGAGTCTTGCATGCAGTCCAACAGAGGTGGAAGAGATGAGGGTGCCAGGAAGTTCTTCCTGGTGGAAGCATTTACCCAGAAAACCCCTCCTGATACACATCATCGGACCATCCATGTTAACTAATGGCACTACTAATGGATAGTGGATTTTTGGATTCAATCCTGCAAAATCTATAGAAGTACATTAAACATTTATTTAGCCATTACATGAAGTGGGATTTTTCTAATTTAGGACTGGCAAGAGATTAGGATGTCTTAGTAGCCTTGTCTTCATTTTAACCTACCATTACCCTGTGACTACTTTCTTTCAGAATCAAAGTAGAAATGTAAGGGATATTTTGCTTTGCCCTTTTCATCATCCCAAAGTGCTGCAGGTCCCTATTAAAGTTCATGATGGAATTAGGGTGCAGAACAATGTGTCCAAAGAATGGCAATGAAGTTGGTGAAAGGTCTAGGGAACAAGCCTTATGATGGGTGGCTATGGGAACTGGGGTTGTTCAGACTGGATAAAAAGAGGCTTAGGGGAGACCTTATCACTCTCTAGAACTATGTGAAAGGAGGTTGTAGTGAGGTGGGGGTTGGTCTCTTCTCCCACATAACAAGTGATAGGACAAGTGGAAATGGCCTCAAGTTGCACCAGGGGAGGTTTAGGTTGGACATTAGGAAAAAAATTCTTTACAGAAAGTATTGTAAAGCACTGGAACAGGCTGCTAAGGAAAGTGGTAAAGTCACCATCCCTGGAGGTGTTTAAAAGACGTATAGATGTGGTGATTAGGTACATGGTTTAGTGGTGACCTGGCAGTGCTGGGCTAATAGTTGGACTTGATGATCTGAAAGGTCTCTCCCAACCAAAAAGATTCTATGATTCTATGATTTAAAGGTAACATAAAACTCTCCCTGGTAAACAGTAGTCCCCAGTTACTGTTGTCCCCAGTCAGTTGTGACCCACTAGAGACTGCTGGGGGCATCCCAAGCAGCCATGTGTTGGATCTAGAGATTGTCTGAGCTGAGGAAATGCATTTGCATATGGATGTCATGCTAAGTAGGCAGGCCAACCGAGATTTCACTACTGCTAATGACATGTGTGGGAGAAGTGATTTAGTTTATAGCCAGAGCCCAGCATGGCACAATGATGAAGTACTTAATTCATACAAAGTTCTTTCTTGCTTCTAAGACCTAAAAATCAGGGGATTTCAAGCAGCTGCAGAAGGACCAGTGTTATGTGACATGGTCTTGTTACCACTTGGGAAGAGAGTCATGACTGAGGTGAGAGAAGAGGGGAGAAAGAAGCTTTGAGATTAAGAGTTGATGTCATGGAGGAAAGGACAGGAGAAGAAAAAAAAGGGAATGAAAAGAAGAAAGAGCAACAGAGGATGGAAAACCAGCAGGCAGAGCTGGCTCTGAAGGAATCATGGCTGCTAATGCTGGACAGTCAGACTTTGGAGGCACCAGAATTTTGCTTTAATCCGCCCGGTTCAAAGTGTAGCCAAGCACACTGGGCCTGAAGGAAGATGTCCAACTTGAGAGACAAGGGAAATTTCTGAGAACTGGAAAGGAGAAAAGAGATCCTAGAGATGGAGTAACTGGGAGCTGCTGCACTGTCTGAATCATCTTGTGGCATCTTCATACTCCGGTGGAGCTGGCTCTGCTTTTCCTGCTGCAATAGGTACTGCCTTAGAGAGGGGCCCGGGGGCACATTCTGGGCATGTACTTTGGGGGAGGAAGAGATTACTATACTCAGGCAACTTCAGGAAGAGCTATTTGAACTGGTATCAGTGTCTTGGGTGGCCTCTCAGCTTCGAGTAATGAATCATTCAAGCAGAAGCAAGCAGCCAGAGAGAAGGAAAGGGTGCATGAGCAGAAGTAAGTCAGCAGGATTAATGCTGGAGACGAGACAGGCAGGGAGAGGGAGCCTGCTCTAACAGTGTGTGCTGAAAGAGCAGCTCAGAGCAGGCACTGCAGCCAGAGCCTTCAGTGGGGCAGAATTTAGAAGGTTGAGAGGGCCTTGAAAAGGGGTCCAATTTTTGAGGCTTATGGGACCTGACACCTCTGGTTGTTTTCTACTTACATGATATCATTGCATGAGGTAGCAGGGCTGTGAGCTGCTGCTCATTGTGCATGGGATGTGACTGTGTATGCATCTGCAGCTCACAATATGAAAATCTGAAGAAAGATATTTCAAGAGGAATTATTCCTGCCTTATTCATGGCTCAGCATCTGGTTTAAACTGTTTGGCAGCAATCCCTCACAATAAATGTAATCAAAAGGGTTATGAGGTGCTAAATCTCACTTCTGGAGCAGTCTTGAAATGCTGTCTCTGAAAATACAGGATGGTTTTGGGTACCCTAGGTTAAACTATGCAGTTTTCTGGAAAGGGAAATTGGCTGCTCAGTTGAACAAGGGGAAGGCCACTTCAGTAATTCATGCATGGGGAAATACTGCTTGGAGAGTTCCCCAATTTCTGCTTCATCTCAGTTGAATTCAAAGGGTAGGGGACATTTACTGGATATTAAATATCATTTACTTGATATTGCCATCAAATTCAGAAAAGTTGTAAGATATCTTTAAAGAACAAAACTCAGTTTTAGCATTTGTGAGTCCCTGAGAAACTACTGAGATTTGCTGAAGTAATGGCCTTTATACACTGTTTTAGGACAACTGGACGCTATTGAATGTTTTGCTATGGGCAAGTCATTTGAATGATCTTCATATCCAGTTGTAGGAGGGCAGCATGTGGACTTCAACATCTTGGATAAGTTAGAAAGATGATTTGTAATAAAAAAGGAAGCAGGAATCAGCTAAATTTGCAGAGGTTTCGAAGAGTAAAGGTGAGAAAGAATAACATGCAATATTTTCTAGATGTAGGAAAAAGGAGAAAAAGAGACTATGCCAACAAGGTATTGTTCACTGGAGCTCTGCTGGCAGGTGAATTCTGTTGGGGATGGCTCATTTTTCCCCAGCAACAACAGCAGGTTTCAAATAATGCTTCGTATTTCTCAGGTTTAGCAGATGAAAAAAAAAAAATTACTTGGGAAGCAAATAGACTAGATTTGCAAATAGAAGAGAATGTTTTATGGCCAGACTTGCAAACATTTGGCTCCTGCAGATGCCAGAAGACTCTGCATCTGCTTTAATCAATGTGGGTTGATCCTTTCTGATTATTTCTTACAGATCCCTGTGGTTCTTAAGGCAGTAGTTTTATATTATCTAGGACAAAGCAACTGTTCAGCTTCACACAAAGGGCAACCTACCTGCAAATTCAAACTGTGCAGCATTTGATCAGTAAAAAAGGCAAGTGAGAGCTGATGAACAGAGAAAAGACATTTATTAAGAATTCTGTGATTCCCTCTCTAAGGTATCTCAGCTGTCTTTCAGTTACGTCATTAGAGATACCATAGGCTCTTCTGTTTACAATGTCGTCTTTATACTTTTTTGGGTGGGGGGGAGAAAAAAAAAAAGAAGACTGTAGGAATTAAAGACTTATTTTTCAAGCAGGTTTACTATATACCTGGAAAATTACTGCATTGTGCTCAGCTGATTGTAAACAAAGGCTCCAGAGAGGCAGACACTTAAAGTAATTCATAAGAAATCTGAAATTGCCCACTAATTGCCATCTCGGGGGATACAGGTCTTTTATGGCAGGAATCTCTTCAGCAGATGGGATAAGAGGAGCAGTAATGCAGTTACTAGTCAGGGCAAGATGCAGTTGCTGGTTTTAATCCTTTTATCCCTTTGTTGTATTTTTGCAGCAGGAAGATTCCCTTCAGACACGGAGGTACTTCATGGCAAGTTGTATGGTGGAAGCAACTTCCAAGGGAAGCACATGCAACAGTTGTCCTGAGGAGTTTTCTGGCTTAGAGAAGACTGGGGTTTGTGTTTTGCTTCATTTTATTTTTGAACTGTTATTTTTCCTTCATGTCTGTATTTAGGATCTGTTAGCCTCAAAATATTGTATGGCTGGGCTCATAAACAGTTGGCTTCTGCAGACACCAGAAGACTCTCCGTTTGCTTTGATCAAAAGAGACTGATTATTTCATTGATATCCCTGTGGTTCTTGGGGTGGTAGTTATATACCACCTAAAACAAAGCTTCTTTTCACACAGAGGACAACTCAACAGTACATTCAAGCTGTATGTCTGTTCAGTTGTTGGCAAATGGCTGAGAGAAAAACAAAACAGCCTGGAAATGCTGAGCAGCACAGTGGTTGGCAGAGTCCCTCTGGTGTCACCTTGAATGCTTTAGTTTTCAGGGCAGTTGGACTGCGCTGGAGGGTAATGAGATTGTGTCTCCCTCTAGGTTTATACCCATCCCTATTGTAATGTATCTTCTTTAAGATAAGATCTTTAAGATAAGATCTTTAAACATAAGCAACAAGGAGAGAGGGGAAAGGGCAGGCAAGCACTGTATATATAGCTTCTGTAACAATTATATGAGACAGGGATTTTGCAATATGCCTTGTAATACAAAGAACATTAAGATATCAGCATCACAGTATATATTTTCTAAATCACAACACCCACACATTTCCTTAGCCAAGTAGAAGTTTTCCTTCTATGGCTGCGTATCTAAAATTAGCCGGAAGGTCAAAGCTTAATAGAAATACCCTTGCCATTGAACATGCTGGGAATGATTGGTGCAATGGGCTCGATTTTCCCATTGAAAACCTTCATTTACTATTTTTTTTTTAAATAACAAATAGTTGCTTTTACAATTAAAAAGCTTGGAGAAAGGCGAAATAAGACGTGCTGTATAAAATCATCATCAATATTCTGCTTTCACTGCAAGGCTATTTATATAGCCAGCTATTTTAGATGTAGCAGGATGGATATAGTGAAGCCATAGTATAAAAGATGCAGCAAGAGGCTTCCAAATAGCTGATCTGGGCACTGGCATGTGAAAGAAAGACCTGAAAACCTGGAAGATATTTGTGTATGAAAGGTATACACAATGAACGATTCTAAGTTAAGAAATGAATTGTTGAGAAGAAATGAATAGTTTAGGTCCAAAAATAGTTGCTTAACCTGCAGTAGGATTATGTGAGGACTATGCAGCCCGTACTGCACAAACGCAAAAGCACCGTCTTGCAAGAAGTGCATTTATCAGCCACAGTGTTTTATTGAGTGCTTTAATAATACAAGTGTACATCAACTGATCCACAGTCAAAAGTGGCAGGTCCCTAAGAAATTTACAAGCACTTTTTTTTTTTTTTTTAGGTAAATCAAAATACATATTAATTTGTTCAACATAATAGCCTTTTGTGTGGGAAACAGAAGGCTAGTGATAAACACAGTCTTAGTAATGCACAGTGATTCTTGATTTTAAGCTTTTATACAAAACTTGTTCCCAGTAGCATGCACCCACCATTAAAGACTTCAGTACAAAAAAATAACCCTAAACACTACATTTAAGTAAAAATGAGATATAATTCTGAATTTGTTTGTTTTCCCCAAAACCACATGAAAGAAAAAAAACCAAACCAAAAAAAAAAAACCAAAAAACCCCACACATTAATACAAAGCTTTGTGACAAAGCTCTATACTATTACAGATCCAACATTCTTTGCACTGATGACCAAAATCCCCTGTCTACATTGGAGGGAAACAACTTTCAAGTTAACAGAACAAAAAAACCCAAAACAAATAAAAATCAAAATAAACCAAAAAGAAAGTAAGGACAACCTTTTGTCACAAAATGGTTCAAAATTTAATAAAAAATAAGAATGAAGGGAAGGGCTATTGATGCACTTAGTGAATGTGCTTGCACAGGTCCAGCAAATCCTAGAGTAGGTTCCTATGTGGCATATCTCTTGGTCCACTGTCTGGCCATTCTGTCATGCTCTGCTCTGTTAGTCATATACTGAGTGGCAATACTTCCAACCAGAGGGTCAGCTGAAAAAGAAACACAAACTGTGAAATACTCGTCAGCCTTGGAAGGATGCAAAAGCTATTCTTAAATCCACATTCATTCAGTACTCTTGTGTTTACCTGTAATAACAAGGTGCCTACATACACTAGTACCATTTTGAAAGCACGCATACATACAGGAAGAAAGGAAGAAGGAGATGGGGAGGAGTTGGCTGTCAATTAGCTATACATTTCTGGTAAACATATAACTAAATAATTTTCTAAAATTCTGCCTTACAAAAAGATGTTCCAATAATTTTATTTTGAGCTAAGAAGCTGTTTTCAGGTGATAAGAATAAACACATTACATCATTTATTTATGTTATTAGACTCCCACCAATACTTCTACTATCACCTAAGAAGAGGATGGGCTTTAATTCTATTAACATGTTCTATGTTGTTTTTTTTTTAAAAAAAACCCCACTTTTAGTTTCAAAGCATAAAGAAAGTTAAGGAATTAGGGCAGTAAGTAATATTTTCAAAGCAAAAAAGGTTAATTCCACACTTTTGGAATTTGTATTTAATTTATGGGATATTTCTGAATATTCATATGGTCAGAATACTTCATGATTTGGCCTGGATCTATAAATTACTTCACAAATAACTAATCAAAACCAGCCAGCCCTCTAAGAAAAACAAACCAAGACTTTCCCAGAAGTGACTGTGTGTAATCAACATTTTTCTCTTTCAGACAACATTCTTCTCATCTCAATTTAAAGCAGAAAAAAATTTATAGAGATTTTCCTTTTTTGGGGTGGGACCCACACTCTTGATATTTCTGCTGAAACAGTAGATTTCCTAGGGTTGTACCATGCAAGTTCAGAAGCACTGACACCATGTTTTTTCCTGACTTAGGACAGGTGAACATGACTTCTGAAAGCCAGTTAATAATCATCTTTGGCCAGTTAATAATCAGCTTTGTAGTTGACTGAAGATGGTGCCATTGAACAACACAAATCTTGTCTTCCCCAGTACAGCTGTAACCTGACTGTGGTGTTTGCATTATTAACCAGTGAAATGCCTGGGACTAGAAATGAGGCCTTCCACAAAGCAGAGTATATCTGGGCTTTTTTGTTTGTTTGCTGAGGATGAGAGTTTATGATAGCAGAAATGCATTGGTTTAGACAAAAATCAATCTATTAGCTTGCAGCCAACATTACTGAATATTAGTGAATAATATCTAACAAAAAAGCCTTTTGCTTTGAATGTATACCCTGCACTTTCAGGAAGAGTCCGTGTTTTGAACCTTAACTTTGTACCTTCTAAATTAGTAAGGCAAGTTATCACTGTGACTGTGATGTACTATGTCCCCTTAGTCTCAGTCCTGCAAACACGGCATATGCTTACCTTTAATATCTTAATATATCCAGTGGAGGTCACTGAGGCCTGAACTTCGCTATTTTTACATGTATGAGTGTCAAAGAGGCATATCTGATCTAAGATCCATTTTAAAAGTTTCAGACTAGAAAGTATATCACCTTTAACTCCTTAGCCAGGGAGAACTATACAGGGGATTAGAAAAGGATTTTGCTCTGTGCAAATAAGAGGCTAACAGTCCATGGATATTTAAGGAGTGCAAAGTTGTTCATGGCTAGAATGAGGTTTGAGCAGCACTGCAGGGTAAATGGGAAACCTGGGCAATGGGAAAGGGCAAAATTTCTCAGAAAAAAATGTAGATAGTAGCCACAGGGAAACCTTGTCATAGTGCAATGTAGCCTGGGGACGAGCCCAACAGCACTGCTATGAATTCTCACACCATCCTTGGACATGACATCACTGTGTGAAGAAACATTTTCAAAGACCTGTGGAGAAATGGAGACTAAGGGTTGTACTGGAAAAGAATTCTTGGAGCAAAATTTGATGAGTGTGCTGGTTTTCATGCTGTTGGGGAAAGTGGGGTTTGGCCTCTGAAGCATCTGGCTGTGAAGGATTGCAAGAATATCACGGCATTATCATATGGAATAAGGCAAGTGCTTAATGAGGTTTAGTGCATATTTAAAGTGCTGACACCAAGACCTTTATAAAACCTTACGTGAGTCAGTGAAAAGTGATGTGCTGTAGTAAAAGTTTACCTACTTCTAATCCAAAAGTCTTTTATGTGTGGGATGAATCTATCTGTGAAAGCCTATCTTTCGCTTTGAGAGCTGTAAATCAATTTCCTTGATGTACTGAAAGGGTAACGAGGATCATATCATCATACCCAATCCTGGATGATAAATTACAATCTTCGGTTTCCTACTGCGGGTTTCTTTCTGTATCTCCTTTTGGGAGAAAGGAAGTATTTCAACAACATAGGTCTTTGAAAGGATTTGGAAGGTACAAGCTCTTCCTCTCACCTCCTGCCAGCATGGGAGGGTGTTTACTTTCTTTTGTGTTGAGAGAATTAGTGACAGGAGACCTTGATAAGAATGTCTGGGAATCTGCTGAAGCTGAGTAATATAGAGAACTATTTATTCTTATGTTCAAACCTTTGATTTTGCAGTGTTTGGCAGTTGGGGAAAGCATGGAGGTGATGGCCTGCAAGATGTCTGAGGTCTACATAGCTTTTATTGTAGGTGTATAAATTCCCACTGAGTGGCCTGTGAATCAACTATCATCTCAGCTGCTTCCTTCAACTCAGTGCCTCCATCCATCAGCATCTGCCTGTGTGAAGAAGGACTGCTGAAGCAAAGAGAGGTCCTTGCCTGTTACAGCATGAGCAGGACCAGCTGCACGCAAAGGCAGCTGCTGAGCCGAGGTTACTAAAAGGTGGTTTTGGTAATAACAGTAAAAATATTGTTCTTTGCAATTTGGCAGTTTGGCTATACATATTATTGTTTACAACAATATTAAATAAAAGAACAAACCCACAGTTTGTCAAAACCACTTGCTTGTTTGAGACCCCAAACTGAAGAAACAGAAAAGCAGTTATTACCAGAGAGTCACATCTATTTCACACCCTTATCAGAGAGTCTGGAGGTGTGTTGTCATTATATGTTGTTATTTATGAAGACGTTAATAAGGACTCCTCAACAGGTTTTTGGAGAGATGGCTTATTTTGGCAGTTCCTGTGAAGCTGGAAAACCATCAGGAAGAACAACTGCTTTGTTTGGGAAGTCAGGACAGCTGGTGAGGAGGGAAATTTTAACTTCAGATCAGAGCCACCCAACCAGTGGCACACTGGCCAATTTGATGCAGCACACTGCATTTGTGCCAGAGGACATAAGGATGGCATGTGAACTCCATAAATGCCAATGGTCTTCTTCTGCACCTCTATGGGCAGCTTCAAGCCCAAGCCATATTGTCCCTGTTGGAGGAGGAAGACGGCCAGCAGGACCAAGGAGACAGATCTCTGAACACATTTTAATGAGTTATGAGTCATTACTGCTGCGCAGTTCACAGGGACCGGCCATAAAATGGAGATTACAAGATAAATTGAAGCACCTTAACTAAAACAATTAAAAGATTTCATTCCCAACATACATGGGTGTCCAAGTCCTACAAAATACCAAGTATGAGAAAGAAACAATACTTTTGACTTACTTGCTCAACCAAGTAGCACATGGCTGAGCACCACCTGGTTCTCAGTCTGGCTGCACTATTTAGGGAGTATTGTGAAATCTCCATTAGTAGGGCCAAACATGTATTTATAAAACAACTGTTGTGTAAACTGTCTAATTAAGAGATAAAAAAGAATACTGGATCTCAACATTCATAACGGTACTTTTCCCATGTTTCCATTTCTCATTACTATAAAGCTGTTTCTTATTTTCCATTTGTATACATCTGTGGTTTTATTCTTGATGTTAGAAATTTGTTTCTACAACTAGTAAACCGCTCTAGCTTTTTCTTTTCATTTTGTTTTAGAAGTAGTGTGATTCATCAGTGAATCAGGGTTCATTTCAGAAATTCAATCCAAATGGGAGCGTGTCCAAATGACAATGAAAACCAGGGGATCGTAATACAAAGCCACACCAGCAATACATTATCAGAAGAACCCAGTGAAATAAATGAAAATAAACCCACCATAAATTAATAACAAGAACAGCAAAACTATGCAACTCGTGGCCCGGCAGGAGGAATGTACTTTGGGACATCACAGATCACCAGATGCATGGGGCCTGGCTTGAGACCCATGGGTATCTCAGACCTCAGGCCACAGGTGACTGGAGAAGCTGGGACAAGATGGAGCAATGGTGTGTGGCACTTGACAGCACTGAGACCTGGAAGCAACACTGTGGGTGGTGCTGGCTGCGATAGCCATGTGTGGGGAGTGCAGGGAGTCATTCTGCGTGTGGCACATGCCGTCAGCTCACCAAAGAACTCTGTCGACCTGGAAATCTTTAAGGTCTCATAATTTACTGTTCCTTCTAAGCTCTGACTCTCACTTCTAGAAATCCACCCTAGGATGACTCTATAACCTTTAGATTGTTTAAATAAAAATTTTTATCCAACACTCTGATTAGTTGCATGTAAAACTGGAACACACCAGGAATTACAGCATCAAATTTCATGCTAAAGGGCAGTGCAAGAGTAATGAAAATATATAAAAAAACCCACCAAATTAAACAAGCATGGATAGAAATTAAGGTTCAGTGATGCAGCTTACATGGAAAATGTCAATCAAGACAACTAAAGTATGAAGAAAAGCTTCTGGATGATTTATAGGAAGATTGCAGCTGCTAAATCCCCCCTCACCTCACCATATGCAATCCTCATGTTATATACCAGAATTCATGAAATCACCCTGGGTTTAAATGTAGTTTTGAAAGCTGGGTGAAGCTTGTCCCTATCTTAAAAAGGTTGGATGTACTGCTCTACAATGACTCGTCATCTTCTTTTGCAGCCACTTAGTATGACTGTGTAAGGAAGACCATTTGCGTCTCATGTCTGTTTTAAGGCTAATCAAATTTACAGCCCAGTTCTAGGGAGTTAATGCTATTGGGGATTTGGATGAGCTGATGTTTGGTCATTACAAAATTTCAGCTGTGTTTAATGCTAGTTATACTGCTTTATCATTCAGAAGACAGACTATAATTCTTCTTTAAAACTACTTTTCCCCCAAATAAATGAAAATATATTGCTATACTGTATTCTTCTCCACTTGTATTTTTACAGCTATTTCTATGTCAGCAAATAGCAATTTCAGAGGAGAATTCATCTCCTGGGCTTTTCAATGCTCTTTTAAAAATACAGCAAACATACTCTAGTGAAATAAAAAATGGAGATGGTGTGTTTAACAGCTTGATTTCAATGTGCCTTCTCCATCAGCCACATGATATGCAATGGAATTCCAATTGGTAGTGCCAATGTGGTTAAGGAGACATGCATTTAGACTTAAAATGTGCATTATGGGTGTTTGTATGCAACATACATAAACGTTTTTTTATGAGCATTTATGAAGTAGAATTATATTTCTATTGCAGTGTTTTACAGTAGTAGAGAACAGCTGATGGAGCCAGTTATTACACCATCACAAGTGGGGTCTCAGACAGATTTCTGGAGCATCTTAAAAACTAAAAAAAAACCCCAAGCCCCACATCCCTATAAAAACCTCATAGTTTCTTCATCGATTCAGCTCTGTATCAGGGGGAATTTGGAAGACCTGTCCTCCAGCTGAAAAAGCAGAATTAAACTGGAAGAATTTCCAAAAGTTAGACACAAATTGAAAGGGCTTCTTATCTCCTGAGCTATAAATGACTCCTTTCTCATAGCTAGGAGAGGCTCTGTGGAGCTACCTGTACTGAAGCATCAGTCACCAAAAATTAAATCTGCTTCCTTTTCTTTGGACAGGCTGTGTGTAATGGAGAAGAAAACAAAGCAAGTTTTGAGTTATTTAGACTTCAGCCACACATTTAGAAGAGATTTGGTTTCTGGAACATTAATTGGTATCTTTGGGGCTCTCTCTCTTTCCAAATATTTCACTGTTTTTCAATTAAAAAATGGTAAGTGCTTGGTTTTTTTATCTTTTTCATTTAAGAATAATCCATGTGGTCTGTACGTCTTCTATAAGGTAGCTGCCTTGGAGTCATCTTTATACAGCAGCACAGGCAGGATTGGTTATGTAGAATTTAAACTTCCCCAAAATAAAAGTTCCTATTTTCATTAACTACATTTTGTTTGGTGATTTCAGTGCAAATAGCGGTGCAGGACAGAATATAGTCCCATACTGGCTTGCAGTGAAAGCTAAGTTTTCTGAATCCAGTTTTTGTGGTTTTTAATATTGCACCAACTTTTAAGAAATAGGTCTCAAAAGGCAAACTAAAAAAAACATTAAGATTTGGGAAAAAGCAGAAACTAATCATTCACTGAAACACCAGTTTTCTTAACAGCAAATGGTGACAGCTTGTTGCACACCAAAACCATCCTTAAACTTAATGTAAAAAAAAATATTTAATATGTAATTATATTTTCTTATGTTGTTTTCAGTGGCATCCAGGCCAGTTTTACCAGAAGAAAAGTCAGTGAGTACTGCAGATAAAAGCGTTGTGAGACATGCTATACCAAATATGTCACAGAACAATTTAATAGTCTGAGAGGAAGGGATTAATAGAAGATGAATTGTTTGTAAGCAATTTTATTTCTAGTGTCACTTTGCCTCAGGAATTTTCCATAGTTAGCCACATGTCACCTGTTTTAAACTTAATGAACTCCTAGAAGACCATGTCAAGGATACTGTGAGTCTTGATGTGGAAAATGAGGTATGAGAAATGCATCGCAGTATCCTTCAGTGATCTTACAGTAGCAGCATTGCTCTCTTTTGCTATCATTCATAATAATGCACAGACTAAGTAATCCTTTGGAGGCAGAGACAGGTGAAGTGGCACACTGAATTACTCCACTAACCTTTCAGCTTCGAAAAGAGTGCTCAAAAATCAGGGCACAAGTGCAAGTGAGTGCAGGGCAGTGCTAATCCCTGTTTGTGTGGCAGTAAAACTGGCCTCACGGCTGGAAGCCTGATCAACACACGTGTACTAACTAGAACAAGAGAGTGATTCAAGTCAGAACAAAGAGTGGTAGCAGGGCTCTGAATTGCTCTACGTGCCCTACAAGCTGAACTACAATTTATTTCTGAATATATAAAATCACAGCTTTAACTATTCACACAGAATGTATTTAACCATTTACGAGGCTCTTTGAAAACAGTACAGAAGAATGGTAAAGTGACAAATAAATACTGTATAATAAAAAGAGAACAAATAAAATGAATTGTTTCAGTAAAGAAAAAAGTTAATCCTTAGAGGACAAAGGAACAAATTCTTGAACGGTCTGATGTCTACTAGGAAAAAAGTCAGTGAAGATAACATCAATTTTAGCAATTATAGTTTACAGCAGAAATCATATGGTATGGAGTTTAATGAAGTCTGCTTCTCATTTCAGGAACTATCTTTCCAGATTAGGTTGGTCACATCTCAACACTCAACAGAAAAGCTCTAATTTATATAGGCTATATCAGTGTGCTAAAACCTCAAAATACGCTTGCTGAAGTAGTCTCAGAGCTCATATACTTCGTTAGGCTGGCTGTTGTGATTGATGTGGCTTTGGCAAAGTGGACAACCATATGACTTTCAAGGGTTGCACCCACCAAAGGAAAATAAGAAGACATGCAGTAAGATATCCTTTGACATAGCATTCTTACATGCAAGGTGACCCAGTATGTTTGAGTTAGAAAAAACAAAGTTAGAAGAAACAAAAACTGTAACATGACTTTGTTATGACACTTCCCATTTTCAGAGAAAACCCAAGATCATCTTTCCAGGTATAATATGGGAAATAAGGAAATACAGGGCAGATGCTTAGGAACTGGAGACACAGTCTTTGGAAATTGATCTGAAGGTTTACACACTTCTGCATATAGACAACTAAGTAAAATCTGTGCCATACACTGTAGCTTAGAGACTGTGTAACTTTAGGGCCTAAGTTTACCAGAAGTGTTTCTCCCTACATAGGAAAGCAGACCTAGTGGTCACTGTGCATGCAGGGCTAAAGGATATTTATTGTTTTTCACCAGGTTTGCTATGAAATTTTGTTCACCAGTACATTCCATAGTCCTGGTCACTCAGTCATCCAGTTCTCAGCTGCCTCTCTGGCTATGCACCTGAAGTCTTAGTCCTGGGAGAAATCAGAGCAGGTGCAAGAGAAGAAAGGGAGGGTGAGATAAAGCATGGAAGACCCTGAGATTTCACTCTGTGGTATCCCAAGGTGTAGCCCAGGTCTGGGCAGATAAGCAGGGAAGCTGTCATGTCATACTGCTCACATGAGATGAAACTCCAGAGTGCTTCTTGGTCTTCATGGTTAGCAAGTAGTTATGATCACTCAAGAAAGTCAGGTGCTCTTACAGTGGTGCCTTAGTTTCCTATCTGTAAAACTGGACAAATGCTTTTCCATTACTCAGGATATTCTGAGAATAAATATGCTAAAAAATGTGTGGTATCTGGATACTGTGGTAAATATGGCTGTGTAGATGTGTATCGTAAAGACAGTGACATCCATGACTTGACTCTAAATTTTAAGCTCTGTAGAACTGTTGGAAACATATTTGATTTCTGTTAGTTTGTACAATGTTTGAAGTTGCACAAAGATTAAGGCGTGTGTGACTTGATTCCAATGTCCAAACTGTTGTCTGGAGAAAAATGTTACCTCTCTTCAAAAATAAAAGAGCTCTGTAAATCCAGTTTAGAAAACATCAATTTACTAAAATACCCATTTTGGATACATGGAAGGAGAAATTCATTCCTCTCTCTAGACTTGCATTTGATTGCTGTCAGGCAACCTACCACAGATCTGTGTGAAATATGAGGCTGCCTAAGAAAAAGATGTTTCAGAAATAAGGAGTATTATCTGGCCCAATTTTATTAACATGGCTCTTGAAGGAACGTGTTGGCAGTGATTCATCTCTGCATCTTGCCAAGGGAAATCATTCTTGTTTAAAGAGTAAGGTTTTTTTGCAGTCCGCACTTTTTAGCAGGATTTCTATAAAGTTCACTGGCTAACTGGGAGTTAGCTGAGGCAATCACGGATCAATGAGGAAGACTGTACTGATCTTGAAGAGTTGTCTTTAATTAAGGAAGAACATGCACCTATTAGAAGTGCCAGCATGCTGAAACAAAGTTCTGAAGTAACACACTTCACTTTGATGCTTGCAAGCACCTCAAAATTAAAAATGCAGATACATTAGCAATGTATCTGTTCATAATAATGAACTCTATTGAGAAACAGTCACTGTTACTAGAAAAAAAAATTAAAAGGTGTTAGTAAATAAGGACCTGATGTGAAAGACATTTCATGGCATGTGGCTTGATAACATTTGCAGAAGTTGTTACAGCAATATACATTTACCTTGTGGAAGATGACTGTGAGTGTACAATAAGGAAATCACAGCACTCAGATCTCAAAATGGTGTCAAGTTAGCAAAATGCTAAGATCCATAATGTCACTGGCATGTATCCATAGGGTCATAACTGTATTTTCAGAAAAACACTGTGGATAGATTTTTGTCTGCTGATTTACTAAGGGAAGGTCAGCTTTTCTATAGTGTGTTTAGCATTTCTCTCATTTAAAGAAAAAAACCCAACAATTTTCTTCTGGATTTTTCTCTTCTCACTTCCCACTAATCATCATTTCCAGACAAAGGAGTGACCTATGGGTCTTACACATCCCAAATGGTTTAATCCCAAAACAATGGAGTGTAAAGGCACTCCCTGTGATCATGCTTTGTGCAGTGTTAGATATCCTATAATCACATGTACCAAAGGTAGACTACTCTGCAAGAAAACCAGGAGGCCCAATAGGATCCACTTACCATGTGGATTCCCAGGGGACAGGAGAGAAGGGTTACTGCATGGTGTGATGTTTGGCGGAATTTAGACACTGTGAGGAAAACAGGCACTAAAAGCATCTTCACTTTTAGGAGAAGGGTTTGAATGTGGATGATAACAAAATCTTCAACTTAAACACATTAGGATCATTTCAGGTGAGATGTAGGAGTCATCTGAATCCTCCTCTTGAATCTGTCCCTTTGTTCCTTTATTGCATTTAATCCTGGGAGTAACAAGAAAAGCCTATGTATGGTATGAATACTGCTTATTTTGGTTTAATTTGATTTTCTCCTTCTCGTCCTATTAAATTTCCTGCTAAAGGCCGATAGGACTCTTTATCATAGGCTGGAGCCTGAAATCCCTTGGCAAGTTGAACATTCCTTGGAACAGGCAGCGGAACTTAGGTGTGACTTGCATTAACACACCTCTTACTGTTACCTAACAATAACTCAAAAAATAGTCAGGCCTCTCCATCCCCTCACTATACTTCCCTTTCTTCCTGGGAACACGTGGAAGGAAGTCACAGGCTGTATCTGTCTCAGACTTGTCTAAGTTTATAGGTGCATCAAGAGACAGTGGAATGAAAATGTCTGGAAACTATTTTGTTCAGGATTTTCGTTGGTACATCCCAGATGCTCTCTTTGAAAGGCCTGGCTTCTTGGGGCTTTTCTGGACTGCAGGCATCAGTTGTTTGAGCCCAGTTGTGTGATCTCATGTTGGGACTGTGGCTCATGTTGCCATCTGCATTTGTGGCCTATGCTGTTCTGGAAGAGGTGTCCCAAAATGTTACTGCACCACAGAAGTCAGTAGTAGGTGCTATCTCATCAGAGTATGGGACAGGGACATCTGGAGTGGGCCTCACTGCTAACGTGCATGGCCCGGCAGGCTTCTGACAGTCTAGAGCAGTGATGTCTGATCCTTCAGCTGCTGCGGAATTTGCAGCAAAAATGCCCTACCACAAGAGGCATTCAAGGAAGGTGTCAACAGACAGTGGCTCAAGAAAGCATGAAAACCATAGTGACATTTTGCCCTCAAGATCAGTACAGGACAGTTATGGCAATATTTATGGAGGCTGATCACTGAGGTGGCATGGGATATCATATGAAGGGAGCAAGGTGGTGCCAGCTTTGTCAATGATTGAGGAATCAGCAGGTAAGAAAGTAACTTGATTTTAGTAACCAAATGGACTACCCACTTCTAAATTAACTTCAGAACATGAATATAATTAGACTTAAATATGAACAGGTTCTAATAGAACTAAAAGGAAAAACAGGTTAAACAAAACAATTAACATTCATTATGTAGGTAGGTTTAGTTCCTGGACTAGTTGCAATGAAGTTACTTGGCAACACTGAATAAAGACTGAATAGACGATATTTACAGCAATAATTGCATGTCATACTACAGGTAAAATAACTTTATTTGGAAAGGCTATCTTTGCTGTGTGAGGGGTCACATTGACTCCATTGTCATGCCTGACTAAATAGTAATCACTTTTCCAAATGATTTCAGGTGTTAGCATAAAAAGTCCAAAGACTAAGTTGCAGAAAAAAACTGTACAAGGTAGATAGAGATGGAAAAGACATGGAAGGTCATGAAGTCATTCCTTTTGCCAGTATAATATTGTGTCTTACAGTAACTTCTACTTTCATGCCACTTTATCTAATCAGTAGTATAAAGACCCAAGCAATGAGGATTCCAGCCATTGAGGATTTTCTGAAATTTAATTAATCTTAAAGTTTCAAATGCTCCATTGCATAGAAGGGCCTTTTTCTAAGCCTTGTACAGATGGAAAATTCTACAAACAATTCACTAATCTGAGCTCTATTTCTGTACTCCATATGAATGTGAAATTTTAACAGTACAGCTCATCCTTAAATGTGGGACAATTACACCATACATTTTGGTATTTAAGTAACTGTCTGCTATTCCAGTTAATGCACCTGAATTTAATTTGCTGTGAAAATAGGTATTCTGAAACACACACTGCATATAATTTGTTTTATTTGTTGCCTTTGATAGATCTACAAACCAAAAAAACAATCAACTTTTTCCTGCTCCCCTGATGAATAATGTTGAAAATTAGCCATGCAAATAAAAGAGGTATGTCTCGCAGTAGTGTAAAACATCTTTAAAGGTAGAATCTGAATGACTTGAGAATACTAATTTCTGAAATCCTACTCAACAAAGTGAGAGACTAAATGATTTAATAGCTAACATTCTTAAATCCAGGATTATTAATTTTGCTTTTCAGGACATTTTTCTTGTGAATCTGTTAGAGATCCAAATGTAGCAGGCTTCTTTTCAGGAGCCTAAAGAATGTGGAGCAGTGTGATTTCTATGGTGAAAAAAGAATAATTGTATTTTAAGAACAGAAAGAAGCAGTCTTAAAAATACTTGTACTAATCAGGGTTCTGCAGGTGGTTCACGGGCAGATAAAAATATATGAAGAAAGAAATTTTAAAATCAGCTCTTCCCTTTATATAAAAAAAGTACACAGGGAAAAAACAAACAAACCACCAACAAAACCAAATTTCAAAACCCTGCTTAGTAAAAAGGAACAAAGTCCAAATGAAAAATCAGAAGTACAAAAATGCAGTGCGACAGATGCCACTTTATTATACCTGAAATTTAAGCTATTTGTACTGACTGGGAATAATGAATATTAGATTGAATTTTTATGAGAATAGAGAATTAAGTGTAGGAATACAGTCAAAATGTGATGTTTACATTTGTTGATTTTCTATTTTTAATTACTTTTCCCTTAAATATATACAGTTCCATTAGTAAGAAAATATATCCAGTAGAATTGGTTAAGCCTGGAAGTGTTGTCTCTACTTAGTTCAAAGGATTTCAGTATAATTAAGGACACGTCTGTATTGGCTAAAAAAAAAAACTTCATAAAAAAAAAAGAAAATACATGTAATAACTGTAAATGATTGGAGTGTATTTTGAAAGTAAAAAGCAGTTTACTTTGTATCCTGGAATTCATTCAAATTGAGCTAGGATTCTATATTTCATATATGAGAAATAACTTACAGCTTTATTTAAATACTTCACATTGTTAAACACTTAACATTGATGACTTAGTTTGGTCTAAGTTCACACAAAGATTTATTATGTGTATGCACTAAATTACCTGTCTTCTCTCTAAGGTAATAGGCACTGGAAACCTCCACTGGTCCTATTTTATATTACACAGGTTTACTGGAAACAAAACATATTGTAACCTTTTGTATTTGTAGCATCCATCACTCATGCATTTTCTCAAGTGTTTTTAATTTGATGGTTAAGGTAAAGCTCTTAGAAACCCTGTGTTTCTTGAGCAGAAATGTACAATTTTTAAAAACCCTGTATGTTTAATTATCATACAGCTTCCTGGAAAAAAAAATCAACATGCCAGCTCTATTTTTTCCCAGCTTTACTTCCATTCTGTGATAGGACTGAATTTTATATGTTCTAGAAGCCCCTTTTGAGGAATAACAAAAAATAGAAACTATTAAGAGTAGTGATAAGACTTTTTTTCTCACGAGTGCCAATTACATTCCTTTACATTCATTTCTTGACAGAGATGTACAAAGCCTCTTTACCGATATGGATTTTAGTCAACATTTAGTCAACATTTAATCAGATGACATTTAATAAACTGTGTGAAGATCAATTTTTCTCAGTATGTCTTAAAAAAAAACAGTATAGGAGTAGAAAATTTATTGAAAAGGACAAGAAATTGTTAGTAGCATGGTTAAATCTTTCCCATTTAAGGAATGGTTGAAATCTAAGCTTATTTCTTCTGGGAAAAAAAATAAAAAAAAAAAAAAAGAAAAAAGATGTGACAGGCAATTTTGTAAAGAAGATTATTAAAAAAAGTGGTCTTGCTTATCTTTGTAAAAGAACATAAACAAAAACCCAACCCATTTAGCAAAAGTTAAAAGGAAGTAGATGCTTCATACACCAAATAGTTAAACACATCCAAGAATATAGTGTAGGAATATCAGAAGGTAATTTAGGAAAATTAAAAAATAATTAGAAAACACACTAGTCATGGCACCACCTAAGTTACGATTGCAAAGCCTATTACTGCTTAAGCTTCAACACATAACCTGATTGTTAGCTGTGGTTAGGAGGCAATTTCCTCTCCAGTATATTACCATATGAGTAAAGTGCTCTGAGGGAATTTCACATTTTTCACCATACCACTGAGCAATTGCAGTTACAGGCAATGTACCTGACTGAATCAAGTAGTACTGGTTTTCTGCTAGAGAATGACTATACTCCTCCTTCCAGTGATTATTCCTCACAGAGTTACAGATATATCAGATAAAAAAAGAATAGGGTAAATGCATGTGTGACTGGTATCTGGAGCTGCAGTTAATGAGTGCTTTATGCCATGGATAACTCAAAATCCACATTGCACATTTTATTTTTAAAAAATAATCTCTACTGTTCGCTTTCTAAATTACATAAAGACAGCAATTTTCTCATGTAAATAGCTCCAGACACTTTTCAGAGAAAAAATTATTTAAACAGATTGTAGACTTCTGAAACCATAATGGGGGGTTTAAAACTAAGTATTTCTAAACAATTTTACATCTATAGTTGTGTTAATCTTTTTAATGATGTCTTGTGAGCTTTGAATAGCCTAAATCTAAACACAGGGAAATCCTCTATGCTCATGAACAATGCTCTTCCACCCATAAGGTGCTCTTGATGTGCAGCTGAGAAGAGCAAAGATTTAGTCCAACATAAATAGTAATCCTGATCCAAGCCTCCTCCCCTTGCACACATAATTAGGAGATATTCCAAGACATATTTTCCTGAGAAATATTAAAGGAATGACAGTTCACAAATGTTTTTCCTGCTGTTATAATAATCCCCACCGTCATGGGTTCATGTTGAGGGGACTTTGTCAACTGATAAGAACAAAATCTTGTAACATTTTCATCAGCTCTTTATGGCAAAGCAAATGAATTCTCTTTCAGTGCTCATCTATGTATAATTTTCATAATGTGCTGCTGCATTGCTTGCATTTACATCTGTTTAATTTCATGTTCATAGATCACATCCATAGGATTTAACACATATAGGTGTGTGTGTCTGGAAATATTTAAAGAACGCATGTATAGAAAGTCTCTTCCTGGCAGTGTAGAGACTCTTAGTGGGACCTCAGATACCTAAATCCCACGGGAAGTGCTGAAAACTGTGCTGGCTGTCTGCTGGCATCTTTAGGTGACTAAATGCTTTTAACATGCTGGTACTGTGTGTCCAGCTCAGAATATGAGAAACTGATTCAAACTACAGAATAGCAATTAGCATTGTATATATACTATAGTTTAGACAGTATAGTATCTTTTAAAAGGAATGGAAAGAGAAACCATTGATAGACTATCAAGAGTTGTAAATATCATCTCTAGAAGATATGATCTATGATCAGTACAAATATGTACATATTACTTCAATAAATATACAGCACATTCTGCAGAACTGGAAGGGGAACATAAAGTATTTAAAGATAAATAGGTAATTTCTGGCAAAAAGGAGTTTGTTGCACTTGATGGGATTGTTTTGCTCATGTTAATGAAGTTGCTGGTGATGGGTTTTTCCCGAGGCCTTTCCCATCATCTTTGATGTTGTCATTCTGCACACACTGAGAGCAGAACAAAACCCATCATATTTGCTGCATTTTCCTTTCGTGCTTCTTTAGGACAACTTATTATGATGACTGTTATGTAAAATAGCCATCCACTTTGCTTCCAGTTCAGCAGCACCAAGATAGCAGAGCAACCACACACTACATTTTGAATTTCTTAAGCAAAAGCTTCCAGACTGAGATCATTTAATTTGGAGACAACCCAAGGCAGAGATTTAAAAAGGTACAGAAAGGTTATGTTGCAACTTGGAACAAACCAAAAAATATTACTACATGAATTGATTCCTTGCTGCTCTAACTTTTCTTTACTGTCTCTTACTTGTTGCCATGCTTGAGAGACACAGCGAAGAGTTATTTTCCTGCTCCAGAAACAAAGAAAGCATTTTTCATTGTGCTTGAAACAGCCCAGAAACCTGCCCATTTCCTGGAAGACCACAGTATACAAACTCTGAAGAAAAGGGAAAACCAGCTCCAAGCTAAAGAATATAAATAATCTCAGACAACAGAGCAATTCATTGTTTACATGACCCTCTGCTGCTTACAAAAAGGATATATGGCAAAACTAGATTATTTTATTGTATGTCTGATATTACTGTGCTGTGACGTTGCACATGGGAGCCTGTGGGTGCCAGGGAAGAATCAAAGTAGCAGGGGTTAGACAGCCTCATAAAATTGGACAAATTAAATACAGTTTTTCCAACTTTTAAGTATTTCAGTCATTCTTCAGAATATTCATCACATTTGACAGATCTACGCAAATATGTTCTGTAGTTTTACAGAAGGAGCATTTACGATTTTCCTTTCTTCTATATGTCTTGACAAAAATGTTCTAAAGGAAACAAAATTTCATTACAAACCAGCACAGGATACAGTTGGGCACAGGAAAGACTAGGAGTCCTTTTTGATGAACTGCACAAAGCTGTGAAGTTGCTAAATGGGAAGGGAAAAAATCAGATTGGAATCTGAAGCGAAGTTTCTTATAGTAGCAATATGTGCAGATTATGACTTTAAAGAAAAAAACATACAAGAATGAGGAAAATGAGAAGCGGCTCATCCCTTGAACTTGCTGTCATCCAGAGCTTCTAAATTCACTTCGCAACCAGGGGCGAGGGGAAAAGAAGGAATGATAATTGGGGAGCCTGAAAAATTGCAGAAGGAACATCTGACATGAACTGGCACTGACAGAAAGCAGCCTCTGCTATGTAGAGCACCAGATGAGGAGAAACACCATACATGCTTCCTGTTAGGTTGAGATGTATAGAAGAACAGAGAGAAAAAAAAAACATCAAGTCTGCTGAGTGGCAAGGGGCACGGACCTGTTCTTCATTACCCGGGGCTGGGTAGCTGTTTTAAAGTTTGAACATGGAATCCAAACAGCAGAACTGTGACCACAAGTCAGCCAAATCCTCACTTGGAGCCAAACGTTCCACCATGGAACAGATTTTTATTTTTATATATATNNNNGTTACATTTTCCTTTATTTTGCTGCCTTAGTTTTATTTTTAAACCTTTTTTTTTGGGGGGGGGGGGGATGGGCTAGCCCTTTCAAAGTTCTCAGTAATTCTGAAAATGGGTCTTTTTTTTATTGATACAGTGGACATCTATTAGTGTGTTAAAATGCATGCCAGTATGGCTGGAGCTTATTGGCTGAAAAAACAGAGCTATTCCTGTGGAATCTAGTGTGGCAACACATGCCCGCTTTGTAAGAGACCATGGCAATTTTGGATGTTCAAGCTCCTGTAGCAGAGATGATCAGCCCAAAGCAGAGTCAGGAGAATGGAGTGTGTCAATGAGCATCAAGTCAAAGGCTGGCAGCCTTGCTCTGACTCCCAGAGGGAGATGGGTTTTCCTGGGAGGATTCAAGTGAACCTACTTCACTTTGCCCAGGGTGTGCAGAAGGCAATTCCACAGGCAGTGCAGGGAGCAGGAGCTCCTGGCAGGGTGGCAAGTGACTTCCCTAAGTGGCCTATCTAGATTATCTCCCAATACCTTACACTAACTGGTAGAGATAAAGGAATGCTATGAACAAGCATTTGGATGAGGCTTCATTTTCCTAAACACTTACATAAATTCAAAATGTGGAGGCTCTCAAAACTTTCTAAACATCAGATCTGTCTATGTTGCACTTGCTCCCATACCCCAGGGCCTCCTGCTATGCATGCAGGTGTGTGCTCTGGCCAAAGCGATTCCAACAGGAAGCTTTGGGGGAGGCTGCTAGAGACAAACCTGCCAAGGGCTGGAGCAGTGGCACTAAAGCAGAACACCAGCTTTACTCTGAAAATGTCTACTGCTGTCTGCAAGGGAAATGGGCTGAGAAACTGAGGTAGTACGCTAATTCAATTCTTCCCCTTGCATGTTGTCTAACTTAAATCTTCCTACCTACTACTGTTTCGCAAAGGTCCTGGAAACAGACAGCAGCAATTCTAGCAGCTTTGTAGCAGGGCAAATATCGTTCAGGCTTTTAGGGCTTTTATGCTTACGTTGAAAGTCACTCTCCAAAGTGCTGCTTCAGATCCCATTGAGGATCAAAGATACGCATTAAATTACACTGTTGAATCCTTTTCTGCAAAGATGACAGAACTAGGATTTTATACTCTCATCAGTAAAAGTACAGAACCTTTAAAAACTTCAGGAAAATAACAAGGCAAAAGAGAAACACAATATTGTAATTACTGAATCCAATTTCTGAAGTTTCCTAAATACCATCACCCTCATGCAGGTGCTATGCGTGTTAATATTTTTTTGGCAAAAAATTTAGGCAAACCTAAATCATGCCAAACCACACAGATAACTTGCAATTGCAATAGAAAACCAACAACAGTATGTTATCCAAAATTGCTGGTTACTCCTACTGTGTGATGAAAACAAAAGAAATTTCTAGCAGAGATAAAGGCAAAGCCTTAGGATGACTTGTGTAAGGAAAGCTTGAAAGCATATCTCATGTCCCTTAGTAAGGCAAGTAAAGATCCCCATAATCTGTGGATCTTGTTTGACTTTGTTTATCTATGCTTAGATAAATGTAAGTCATTAAAATTCACAGCCACATAACTTCATGTCAGTTAACAAAGTATGAAACCACCTAGTAAATTCATGATTCATGGCAGTACTTGTAAAAACCAGCATATGTACTTCTAACTGAGGTACATTATGTTTGAAAATCACAATATGCGCTGGAAAGTTTTTTAAAATAAGCAGTCTACTTTTCAGATGTGCTGAACATCTCCAACTCCTACAAAAATTGATGGGGCTCACATCAAAGTAACGTAGCGATAACTTTCGAACTGATTTGCAAGTACATTTACTATGAGGACACGTATACTTGAATCTCTAACTACGTTCACAACAAACTTTACGTGTAACACTGAACAAAACTGTCACACACTTTCTAGTGGGTTTAAAGGATATCAGGAGACAAACAGCTTTACACTGCTAATATAATACCCCAGTGAAATGTCTGAGAGCAGTCAAAACAATTAACCCAGCTACTGCTGACCCAGGTGAAGTGGGTACTGCTGGCAGTTATATGTGCATTTCCATTGCCAGAGGTTAACATCCTTTTCTAGCAAAAGCTTTTTCTTTCTTTTGCTCTCCCTTCCTTTCTTTTTACCCCTTTTCCTTTCCCTTTTTCCCTTTCCTTTTACTTTCTCTGTCATTTCACTAAATTGGGATAGGAAACAATAAAAATGACAGGGCTAAGAAAGAAAGAACCTTTGGCAGGTCTGTCAGTGAGATAGGGACATCCAATGGGGAGCAATAAATATTTCTACTTGGATTATGGTGAGGATGAGCAGGTTGGTCTGTCTAGATGTGCCTCGTGCCCCGGTGAACTCCACACGAGTCAGGCACCTTCAGGAAGGATGACTGTACTATGATGCAGGGGCATGAGAGGGCTGTGAGGACAAGCAGGGGAATGGAAAGCCTCCTCCTTAAGGAAGGAGGCTAATAGACACGGGTCTGGTTATTGTGCAGCAAATAAAGACCAGGAGGAAAGAGGATGGTTCTTCATCAATACATCAGGAACAAAAACCAGGAAAAAGGTCAAATAAGCAATAGGATGAGAGTTGCTTAAAAAAATGTGGCTATAAAATTTCCTTGAGTCAGTCTGAATGAAAAACCAGGCAGAGGTTTCTAAAAAGCAAAGCCAGAGAGGCTCTGCAGAGCCCCTCAACAGTTACTCCGGTTACAGCTGCCAGCCAAGTGTTCAGCCTAACAGGGCACACTTGTGGGAAAGTAATGCTGTGGCTGCTCCCCATCTCAGGCTGCCCCTCTTACCCTCTGTCTGCACCACTGTGCACATCCTCATCACAGGAGCTCACAGATAGGCATGGATTGCCATATGGGGAAGAGGGTGAGGAGAAGTGCCAAAGCATTTGGTTTGGGTACATCAATTGGATAAAATCCCCACTGACGTGGAAGTTGTATGTGGGAGAACCAGTAAGGACCTAGAGGTAGAGGATGACACCACACGGGAAGAAGCTTGTGTGAGGGAGATTTAGCAGGCTTTGTTCTCATGTCCTACTCAAGGCTAAGCTGCATGTTATTAAGTAGACATGATCTGATGTTAGACTGTTCAGGTATCAAGGACAGTAAGGCCAGCCAAGTTCAGACTTAGAATGTATGGAGGAGGCCACGCAAAGAAAAAGTTGCAGTACAGTCTCATTAGTGTTCCAATTTATTTTCTCTGAAGCATTTGCAAATGAGAATTTTCCTGGGGCTTCAGAACCTTTGGCAGGGCTGGGGTGGCAATGACTGAGACTAGTAAGGATTTTAATCTAGATCAGCAACAGCAGCTCTCTAAAAATAAAAATATTTAATTTGTTTTCATACTTCCATCTCAGGGGCCATCCTTCCGATTAAGGCAGTGTGGGAATTTACATGCCCCAGGCTCCGCTTGAATACTCAAGGTACAGTTGACTTTTACGCCAATTAAGACAGTTTTTTGTGACTTAATACATTTTCAAATAAGGGAGTGTCCACACATGGAGTTACTCTGGAATAGCTAACTACCCATGTAGGCTAGCCCCAGCAGCAAGCACTGGAAGGAAGTATTTTCAGTGCTCAAGCACTGAGCCTACAAGCAGTTGCTCACATACTTGGTTTCATGCAGATAAATGTATCTATCAAGTATTGCAGGGTTGATCATGCACATGCCAAAATATTTACAGGATTGGGGCCCGCTCTTTAGAAAGAGATGCATGCTGTGCCCCACAGTACCACCTTAAAATAAAAGATGAATCCCTGTATTGAATGCTAGTGTATCCCCTCATCTCTCTCATCTCTCTGATACCATTCCAGTTGGCTCTCTTGCACTCCCAGATAATTCACACATGTTCACTCATACGCAAACCCTACGGCACCTCTTCCCCCCATGAAGAAAGTCAGCCAGCTGTTACAAAATTCAGACATTTCATTAACACAGTTTACTGGCTGATACTGCCAAGCAAAATAGAGACAATTAATAATAATCGGGACTGAAAGGTCTGACACAGCTTATGAGTAAAGGATTGTATTAGTTGTTTAAAAAGGACAGACTCACTCCTGCCAGCAGTGATAGGGAACAAAAGGTGGTGATGTATAACGGGGGAGGAAAGAGACTCTCTCCGCGGCTTTTGTAGATTACTGTGTGAATGACAGGAGCGGCAGGAGCAAATACCTCTTTTCATTTGCTCAGCCTGCTGGAGAAGAATAGCAGCGCTTGCCAGTGAAGCTGCAGCTGTGCTTCAGCTCCATTTAATCACTGCGTATGACTGAGGGTTAATTAGCTGCCATTCTTACTGCTATTTGTTGTTCTAATGAAGATTTGCATAAATGTAAGACTAGGGGGTAACTGATACTTGATTTTTCCCTTCAGAGAGGATGGGGGTGGAAAACTTGCCTATCCCAAGTGTTTATGTTTGTGGGGGATTCAGCGTTGCCTTTCCATTTGACCTGATGGGCTTCTGACTGATGAATGCTGAACAAAGAGTTCAAAGTTGCTTATCAGATTGAGACCCCTATTGGGTTTCTGCCTTTATAAAGGGGCAGACTAGTCAGATGAAGAGAGGACCAAGGGATTAGAAAATTACTCCCAGCTGACAAAGAAAATGCATATATGCATGTTTCTGTATATTTATATGTGGGTTTCATATATATATGTAAAAATATTTCAGTGATAGGTAACTGAGTGATATACATATCAGTGATCTATCTATCTATCTATCTATCTATCTATCCATCATGTTCAGTCTGGATGGCAAGGAACCAATCATTTGTTAATGATAAAATGTCATAAAAAATGGGACAGTCAGTACAACCAGAACAAGCTGTAGCATATTAAGAAATACACTGAAAAGTAAGAACTTATACATCACTAACATTCAAAATTCACTTTTTAATATTTAACATGAAACAGGCAACCTCAAAGGAAGGCAAAAATGACTCAGCTGTTCACAGCTACCTGCCATTAGCAGCTCAGGAGAGGCAAATTCATAATACAAATTAAGAAATTGCATTAATTCCTCAAAAAATATAAAGCAGCAACAAAATCCAAAAGTAATACATAATTTAAGAGAACATTTCAAAATGATACATAATCAAACTGGTTTTTTTACTATAGACATGGCAATGCTTACAGCTACTAACTGAAAGAAACTGAAGAGAAGAATAACCTCCTGTTGTTAGTATAACTTGTTGCACGTGATAAAATATATTATGGGTAACTGTTTTCAGTTATTCTTACGCACTTGGCTGGCTAAAACTGCTCCTTGACAGCATTTGCAAAATAATCTGAGAGAAAGAAAAAGATTGAGAAGGCAGAGGTAGTAAATTTCTAAATTTCAAATCCCTACTGGAAAGTGGCCAGCTTTCAAGTTGACTCTACCCCTCCAAAGAGAGGTGACCACAAATGAGCACATACTTAGTGCCAGTTTCTCAATCCTAACTCAGCTTTGAGGTGTCTCTAACTCTATACCTGGTGTCTAAGACATATGAGCAAATACTCATTTGCTTTTCTTTATGCTTTTATCATCTGTTTCACTGACTTCCTACAGGCACCTCTGCTAATTCTGGGGTAGACACTAGCAGAAGTCTATATTCCAGAGACATAAGCAGAAAGCACCCAACACACCTGAAGTCAGTGTACCTGAAATGGTAACATAGGGCTCCTCTACTGCTCCAGACCTTAACTGGAAGGAATGCCAAGGGTTTTAACACTATATGCAACAACAAAACCACATGAAAATAAAAAGACATTTTTTTCCCACTTTCATTTTATTTGAGTTTTGAAATAATTCAGTTTTCTGTTACAGCTTTTAACTCAGCCCCTGATTACACAAGAATCTCACATTCTGTCCTTTGCAAAGGAGTTTTTAGCCCTTTGGTTGGGGAGAAAAGTTTTAAACCAGGAAACTTAAAGGTTTATAAACTTAGAGAGCAAATAAAAAAAAAAAAAAGTATACAATAAAAAATAAACCAGAAACAACCCTTGTGATATATAAACGGATAACTTAATTTTTCTTTAATGATTCTTTAATAATTTCTATAAACTACAATTTTCCAAGTCTAGAGTCAGAATCATTCATTGGTAAATAGGGTAAGAGAAAGTGGAAATTACAGATCTAGTGGTCAATTGCAGAAAACAAATCTAAAAGAGCTGAGGAGAGAGGTTAAGTACTATGCTAGTTAATAAGAATGACAGCTTGCTTTGAATACTCATACTGGCTGTCCAGGATATTGAATAAACCTCATTTAAATTAATTTTCATTATTTGTAGAGTCTGTGTTAGACATCTATCATTGTCAGTACTATTAATATTCTTTTCAGAGTCTGTATTATCAGCATATTTAAATGAAAGCTTTCCTTTTCAATATTTATTAACTCATTAATATTTCTTGGTCCTAATATCCTGGTTGTAATATCCAAATTAGTGCCTACTACAGAGTATTTTCTACTGATTAAACTTTTTGAATTAAAATATTTTAATTCTCGAGTATTAAAAATGCACTTGAGCTCCTGAAATTGTGCTTTTTTTCTATACTGTATCTCAATTTAAGTGAATGGCATTAAAAATCTATATTTTTGTAGTTTTTCTTAGTAGGTAGCAGTAAAACAGCGCACTGGCCACAGTGTAGTAGCTGATCGAATAAGAACTGTGAATGAACGTGAATGTGAAAATTAATTCATCTTACCTGGGTTGCAGTCTGTGAGGAGGGAGCAGATGGAGAGGAGAACTTTAGAAATGGTTAATGCTGGACTCCAGTTGTCTTTTAAAATGTCCAGGCAGATGACGCCTTGGCTGTTAATATTACAGTGGTAGATTCTTGTCCGAAATGTTACCTAGAAAAGACAGGGTGTCTAAGTACAGTGTGTTCAAGCAAATAATTACATGATTGTCAAGCAATTAAAAATTATACCAACTACCATTCTGCCTTCCTGGTTGAAATGACAATACTCTGTCACTGTCAGTTGAAGACTGGGCAAGATAGGGATATTCATAATAAAGAACATTAAATCTGCCTCTTCCACCTGTGGCCAGCAATGGAACTGGTTTGTGCAAGGTGAGAATGGGCCACTTTTCCTGATCTTCCTTCCTTTTGTCGTGGTCTTATCAATCTCATTATTTTTGTAAGGGGCCAAGAAAAGGTATTCCAGTCCCTGGTCTGGACAATGTACCGAACTCTGGCCCACAGCTACTTTGCACTTTAACGGGAAGCAGAAGAAGACAGATTCTGCTGCTGTCTTAATCCATTCATCATTTGATCCAATAGATTAAGCTGTAAAAAAAATGTGGAGGCATCACATCCAGGAAAAAATGAAGTGAAATATCTTTGAGAAAGGCTGATCAAAATGATTTTATTTCAAAATTTTAAGTTTCAGTTGAATCAGTCAAGTTGCTTACAGACACTTCTGGGGTGCTTTTTTTTTTGTAGTTGATTTTGAAGATTTCTGTGTCCATTTTATATTGTCTATCAGGTGATCTTATATGTAACAAACCAAGAAGGAGATGATTTCTTTTAGCCCAGAATAACGTGCTCCTGCTTCAAGTTGAAGATACAGGCTTTTTATCTTAAAAGAAGTTCAGTTATGAAAGTCTGCTTCATATTTCAGAATGAGTACTGGGGCTACTGGACAGGAAGAAACAAGGTAAAAAAACACATCTCAGGGGTCATCAAATACTAATTTCTCCATCGGTTCATTGGGTAAGTCAAACCAGATGGTTTTAATGACAGGTTCATACTCACTAAAATTAAGATGAACAATTTCAGTGGCCTACCTCATCAGCAATAATTCTGTCAACAGAGGGGCTGATTAGGTGGGAGACAACCGTGGGCAAAGGACACACCAGTTTATGAAAGCTGTGCTCTTCAGTAGAGTTGGACAGTGCTAATAACTGAGAGTGCTTATGCACCTACCCCTACTCTGCCACACAGATAAACCTGCTTCTGGACAGTAATAAAAACTGATGACAGCCATGCTCCAGTTCTAATTTTATTCAGTATCAGAAGTCCCAGTGATTTCCGTAGGATTGAGATCAAGACACTTATCAGTAAACAGAAGAGAGGATACAAGTGAAATAACACGGTACCTGGTTTCCTTCTATTTAAAAAAATCATTCTCTAACACACTGAAAAATTTTTCCCTTTTGATTAAATCAAGCATTTTTGACAGAATAATGTAAAGAAAAGGTAGTAGATTTCTGGTATTAAAACACTACATTAAAGAAAAAACCCAACCCTTTTCTCTTAAGTACTTTTCCACATAAATCTGGGAAAGCCCTTTTGGAGCTTATGGTTGTGCACCAGTGAGTTCTGTAATAAAGATCCAAAAAAGCAAGTCCATCAGCTTTTAAATGAATCTAATGTCGAAAGGTATTGCCAATTAATAGGATAATTTAATCTTTTGCTACTCCACACCCTACATATTTGTAGGTTTTTTCCTTTCCCCCCCCTACAGTTGTGGTTTCATTTATCGTTTTCCAGACTAAGTGCTTCATTTCCAGGACTTTTATGACAATTTAAAATGTTTCTGGCATGATGAGCTCATTTCATCCAAACAGTACAGCCAGATGATCTACGTTTACGAATGCGCCCACCCCCCCCCACAGCCGGTGCGGGGCTGCCCTCTCCCCCTTGGGCGGGGCGGCCCGGCCTTTCTCGGCAAGTGCCGATTTTGCCGGGCCGCAGCCCGAGAGCAAAA